>WNWK01004597.1:0-97500 GCA_009830355.1 Cherax destructor | reverse complement strand
TACGTTATTACGTATATGATGAACTATCGACTGTTGTGATTAATATTTTTTTTCTTTTAAAAATATCACTGGGGACCTCACAGTACCTGTAGCCCAGGGCCCTACAAAATCTTAATCCGGCTTTGTAGGTAGGCAGATGAATTTTCAAGTTTCTAATACAGAACACAAAGAGTAATAGTAAACAGAACATAATCCACCATAAGAAAGGTGAAAAGCTCAGTTCTCCAAGGCACTGTCCTGGCACCTCTGCTGTTTCTTATCCTGATAGCAGACATAGATAAAAACACCCATCACAGTTTTGTATCATCGTTACTAGATGACACTAAAATAGGTGTCAAAAGGGAAACTGTATACAAAACTCAAGAATATCAAATAGGGAGTAATTATGTCAAGTGAACTTTCTTTCAAGAACACAGTAAGGCAAATGTAACAACAGTCAAGAAGATGACGGGGTGGATAATAAGAACTTTCAAAACAAGGGAAATAGTACCAATGGTGATACTTTTCAAATAGCTTGTGCTCTCTCATTTGGAATACTACTTAAAGTCGAGAGCCTGTTCTGGGCAGAAGAGATATCAGTGCTGGAACAGCTACAGAGATCATTTACCGCCTGCATAGAGCCAATAAAGCATTTAAATTACTGGGAACGTTTAAAGTCCTAATTTTGTACTCACTAGAGTGGGTGAGAGAGAGATACACGATAATATATACCTGGAAAGTACTTGAGGGCCTTATCCCCAAACCTGAACTCTGCCATAACAACATACTGGAGTGAGAGATATGGGAGGAAATGTAAAATAAACCCAGTAAAAAGCATGGGCACCGTGGTCACAATAAGAAAACAATGTGTCAACATCTGCAGCCCCAGAATATTCATCATTTTACCAAAAGATATCAGAAACACCGCTGTGACAAGTGTAGAAGTGTGTCATCACTGGCTCAAGATCTCTTCACTCCTGGTAAAGTTCTAGTTATCCAGCCTATATTGAATATATTTTACAAAGATGCATTCATCACACCTCCCAGTACCTCACTCTGTTCCTCATCTCGCCCCCCCCTCTCTCGTCACTCCCCTTTCCCATCACCCAATTCCCAGCACTCCAGCTCCTGGGCCTCATCAGTGCCAAGGTATTTTTTCAACGTTGTGGCTTAAGAAGAGTGGTCTGTGACCAATAACAAAGACTTGGGACCAGCAGTGATAGTTTCGAACCATCAATAATGATTTAGGACCAACAATAATGATTTGGGACCAGCAATAATGGTTTGAGATCAGAAGTAATAGTATGGGACCGAGAATAAAATTTCTGGGCCGGGTTTTGGCCCTAGACTAATGGTCTGGGACCAGAAATAATGGACTGGGATTGAGAATAATGGCCTTGGACCAAGAATAATAGTTTGGGACCAGGAATAATATCGTGGAACCGGAAATAATGGTCTGAGGCCGGGAATAACGACCACGCCGGGGCGGGCCGGATCACAACTAGCTCTGCTGTTTACACAGGACTGAGCTACTAGGGGCAGAATCCCTGTGTGTGTGTGTGTGTGTGTGTGTGTGTGTGTGTGTGTGTGTGTGTGTGTGTGTGTGTGTGTGCGTGCGTGCGCGCATGTACGAAGTTAGGTTTGCTGTAGCTCCTGGCCCCGCCTCCTAGATTACTTTGATCGGCATCACTGATATCTGGTCTCTTGGGCCTTATTATACCCACTCCTGAAGCTGTGTATTGTTCAAGTCATTCCACTTTTCAACCACTCTGAAACCAAAGACACACTTACACCCTTATGGCTCGTCTGTGTCTTCAGTTTCCACCTGTGTCCTCTTGATCCCGGGCCTCTTAATTCAGTCTATCTTTATCTGCTCTATCAATTCCTTTTAAGATTTTGGATGTCATAATCATGTCTCCCCTTGTCCTCAACGCCAACGCCGTCAGGTTATGTTCCTACAACCTCTCCTCATAGTGAAGTGCTCTCAGTTCTGGTACTAACTTGGTTACACACCTTTGGAACTTTTCGACTTTCACGTGTGTGACCAGGTGTGGGCTGCATGCTGGGCTCACATACTCTGCGACTGGCCTAACACATGTCATATACAAGATTCTGAAGGATTCTTCTTTTAAAGTTCCTCAATGTTATTCTGAGCTTCGTTATTCTTGCAGATGGAAATAACATTACACGGTTTATATGTATTTCTGGTGATATGCTCATCCCCAGATGTTATTTTAATGTATAACTTCCTAACAAGAGAGGATCAAAACACTGAAATCACACTCTCTAGAAAGGTGTACAATTAGGGGGAATATGACTGAATAAAAAAGGAGATTAAAGTGCTGAAAATATCTGACCTGGACAGAACTCGCAGTAACGGATTACAGTCACATAATTTAGATATAGAAACATACCTCTGAAGGGTTTCGAGAGTTTTCCTACTTCCGCAGCCGGGCCCTAGGCAAGGCCTGTCTGGTGCTTACCTGGTCAGCTAGGCTGTTGATGCTGGCAGCCCGCTGGCCCATATATCAATCACAGCCTGGGTGATTTGGCACTGGTGGAGGTACTGACCTTGTTTTCTCTTGAAGAATTCTAGACTTGTCCCAGTAGTGTTTCTGATGAGATGTTGAATAGTTTGGGACTACAGATGTTGATACAATGTTCTCTTACTGTGCCCACAGTGCCCCTGCCTTTCACTAGGCTTATTATACACCTTTTCGCGTATATCTCACTTCAGAATGTTATGGCAGTGTGCAGTTTTGGGACTAGAAGGTTATAGGAAAGCACTGATTTATACGTTACCTGTAGTCGCTTCTCGAGGTCACCTCCCTCACGGTCCAGTCCCAGGATATCGCAAGAAACCCAAAACATTTATATACATAAGCAAAATCTAAGCTAAAAACTACATGTAGAATTTGACCATTAATAACAGGAAGTTCATATACTAACGATGAACAGGAAATGAGCGAAATCCTAAAAGATCACAATGAGTCGATGTTCTGCAACCCACTAAATGAAAGTAGAGTGGAGAATGCAGAATTTTTTTCATCCCACCTGAAGGCCGCGCAGACCAACTAACTGACATTAGTATTTGTCCCAAATAATTCGGAAAAAAAAACTGAAAACATGCCCACTCACTGAGCATCTGGACCACGTGAAATTCCTTGTTTGTAAAAGAAAAGTATCACTAGAACGAGCTTTCAGTATTCTTTGGAGAAAAAGCTTAGAAATAAGTGAAATACCTTTGCATAAGGGAGATTGTAGAGCACTAGCTAAAAATTGCAGACCAGTAGCCCTAACTTCCCATATCATAAAAGTCTTTGAGTGATGAGAAGTTCAACTGCAAATTTTATGGAACAGTACAATCTGCATAACCCAAACCATCACGGCTTTAGAACTGGAAGGTCACGCTTATCATAACTCTTAAACCTCTGTGACAGAATTACGGAAGCGTTAGAAAACTAAAATGCACCCAAAATTGCACACAAAATGAGGACTATAGACACAACGGGAAAGGTAGGCAGAAGAATCTTCAGGTTTCTGACTCATAGAACGCAAGAGTACAATCCAGCATCAGCGAGGTAAAAAGTACCCCAAGACACTGTCCTGGCGCCTCCGCTTTTTTTAGATTTACTAGGCAAGCACCAGACGAGCCTGTCTCAAAGCCGGGCTCTGGGAGTAGAAAAACTATCGGAACTCATCGATAAAGCTGTTGATGTCCTCCGCCCAACGTATGCACCACAACCCGGCTGAGGAATTTGCCGAATTCTCTCTTAAAGACACCCAGGGATTTTGTCTGTAATTTTCCTTATGCATGAAGAATGTTAAAGAATCGGGGTATATTTACATTTACTGAAATCTCTCTCAGTGTACAAGTACTCATCGCTCCCCTGCTTCTCACTGGAGGTATCGTGCACCGTCTGCAAAGCCTAATGTGTATGATGAACAAACTCCCAAGTAGAGTTATTGAAGCGAGAACATTAGGCAGCTTGAAAAAAAACGATGGAACACGTACTTGAGCTACTGTGCGTAGGTGTTCTTTTGTTATGTTACGCAATGTTATGGCATAATATGCAAAAAAAATAATTGACTGAATAATCAGAACCTTCAAAACAAAAGATGCCAAGCCATAATACCCTTCAAAGCAAATGTTCTTTCTCGACTGGAATATTACAGTACACTAAGAGCCAGTTTTAAGACAGCCAAAATTGGAAATCTGGAGAATATACAGAGAATTCTCACTGCCTGTAACATTTCAGCTGAACAATAAAATTCTTGGCAATGTCTAAAGTCTCTCAGACTGTTCTCCCTGTATCACAGGCTAGAATTATATATCATAATTTGCTCCAAGAAAATAGTGAAAAAACTGGTTCTAACCCTGCACACTGAAATAACCCCTTACGAGCGCCTGGGACTTGGTTGACTATGATATACATAAGCGTACGTGTAATACGCACACAAAGAGATAACTCAGCAAGTGAAAGTGATCCAAGGCGTTCCAACACTCTTCATAAATATGATAAATTACCAACAGACTCCCAGCTACCTTCCAGAGGGAACTTGGCTAATTCATCCTGGCTGTGGTCCACACGTCGGCTTCTCCCTACGAGCACGTGAGGGCGGGCAAGAAAGCCGGGTTGGTTCTGAGAAAGACGAGTTTTTTTATGTTTAAGATCAACACTATCGAGAACACCGGAATAAAGACACCAGCTACGCATCACTGACTGGAGTTAACTGCTCCACCACACCAGCACAAGATGACCTGCAGCACCCCCACTACTGGGCGCTAGGCACCACCACTGCAGAACTGCAGTCATCCATCCCTGGCAATAGACTGAATCACCGGGGTCCCTCCCATAGGTCTGTTAACGGGTACTCCACTTGCAGATCATTGATCCTCCTTCAGGAGCAAGCGACGGGTCATCATTTGATAAAGACCGTGTCAGGACAGTGTTCCTGTCTAATATATCATCATCAAACACCACAGCCTGACTGATCATCCAGAGGTTGAAGAAGAGAAGAATGATGGTGAACTGTAAACAATGATAGTGGTGGTTCCGCTGACACAAATGGAGAGCATGATGTCAACATCTGTGGTCCAAGACTCATCCTGCTACATACTACCAGAAGATATGAAAAGAAATATTACCGGAACAAATATAGAAATTTAAGGGGAAGTGTCTACAAGCAGTGCTGGATCCGCCAGGTTGTGATGGGGGGCCTTCATGTAGCAATAATCTTGCTGACTAGGCGGTCAGCAGTGCGTATAAAAATTTCTCGACACCAATGACAAGTAAGAGTCAGGTCTTAGAAACAGAACAGGAGAGAGCAGGTGCAAGCCTCAAGAAGACTTCACTGGACCAGCAGCCACAAAGACAGAAGCAAATAAATATCAAGACGTAAGATAAAGGGAGTAAGGGAGGGAAGGAAGGAGCAGTTAGGTAAGGGAGAATGGAAGGGAGAGCGTAAAGGAAGGCTGGAGGGAATGAGGACAGGAGAGAGGGAGGGTAAAAGTTAGGGAAGGCAGACTGAATGGAAGGAAGGGACTGCAAGGGAGGACAGGAGGGATAGATGTCTCCGGGAGGGAGGGAGAGAGGGAGTTAGGAAAGGAGGGCAGGAGGAGAGAGGGCAGGAGGGAAGAACAAGGGCTGGTCAGAGTAGTGTACCTGGGAAGGGCCCACAAGGTACACAGAGGCCAGACAAGGTCAGCCCATCTGCTAACAGGCGTGAGTTTGCATATGTACACACAAACACACACACGTATACGCTCTCCTATATATGTCTACACACAAACACACACGTATACACTCTGCTATATATGTCTACACACACATATAAACGCTGCTATATATGTCCACATGCTGAAAAATTTGCATGTGCACCAAGGTTAACACCTCTTCAGGAACATTGGTAAAATGCGTATATTATGCGCGACTCATCATACGAACGCAGACAGGAGTGTGAAGGAGAGGATCACGAGCTTGATACCCGGGCAGGGCTACCTTGTCACCTTTGACACCTTTAATGAGTTCGAGAGTTCTTCTACTTCCGGAGTCGAACCCCTGGACCAGGCTTGTCTTGTGGTTGCCTGGTCAAACAGGCTATTGCTGCTGGCGGCCCGCTGGCGCACAAAGACGTATGGGCAAGACACTGGCCCCTTCCCACAGAAGTAAACAGATGGAAAGGTGTTCATCCTGCCTTTTTTTTTTAATTAAATATGAATCGTGTGATTACTACACACCCCTTGTAACACCCTCACTATAAACAAAACTGCAAATGCCACAAGAAAAAGAAAATCTGTGATAAATGTAAGTACTGTGCCAGGAAACGCTGCAAATATGGAATAAGATCTAAATACCCACACACCAGAAAATGTTCCATTATGTTACCAAAGAAACGGTGTTGTTTTGATAAAGAATGCAGGAATTTTCAACCAGAGAGTTGCGAATCATTACTACACACCAGGAAATGTTATGAGTATCAGCATTGGCTTGACATCTCTTGTTTTAAAGATTCTACTTATCTAACCTATCATTTTTCTAAATGAAATAATTACACTGTTGTGCTCCTTCAACATGAGACCTTTCCAGTTGACTTATGTTGCAAATTAAATTTGTCTTCATTAAACATCATATTGTTGTCAGTGGCCCAGGGGAAGACTTGGTTTACATCACCTTGGAGGCTCGCTGTGACTTCAACAGATGTCACTTTCATACAGATTCTAGTATCGTCTGCAAAAGATGATACAGTGCTATGATTTTTGTTTCTATGTCGGAAGAGAAGGTGGGTGAGAACCGTGCCTGAGGGAACACACCTATTCATTGTAGCAGCCCCTGATTTCACTCTGCTATTACTTGTAAATGGTCCAAATCGGACCGAAACGTCGCCTAAGTTTCTCTCTATGTGCGGGTTATTTATGTATTGTTCCAGTCACGGTATTATGCCTTTTTGTTTTTTTTTATGGGATGTATTTGTTAAGAAGTTTACAGAGGTGTGCATATTAATTGGGACAGTGATGAAATAAGACATTTATTGGGAAAATAAATGTTTACTTGAAAATACACAGCAATGATTTGACATATAATTGATATAATAAGAGATATGACTACCTTTTGTTTTTATAATTATGGCTACACACTGCGGTATAGAATCGACCAATGTTTAACACATTTTGGAAAGTTTTTCATCATGGTAGCAGGTCCTAATAACAGCAGCAATTAACTTCTCCACAACTGAACAGTGGTGTTTGACGATCCTGCGTTTGGTTATTGCCCAGTCTCAATTGGGTTGAGGTCAGGAGAGTTTCCAGGTCAATTTAGAACGCTTAGCCCACTCTCTACTAAGAATGTCAGGATTTTTCTGTGGCATGGAGCAAGATCCTGCTGGAAAATGCCTTCTCCATCAGGAAAGTCTCTATCCACAATGGGAAACAAATGAGTTGCCAGGATTGCCTTGTATTCGTCACTGTTCATCGTTCCCTCAAAAAGCCGACCAGGGCCTTTGGCAGTAAAACTATCCCAAAACATCTTAGGTAGATGTGTTGGCGCTTGTTGAATGTGTCCATTCCGAAGAGGTTCGCCTTTGCTCCGTCTCACTACCACTGATCTGTACCCATGTACTGTACTTCAAAATGCGCCTCATCTGAAAAATATAAATTTTCTCCATTCATCTGTCGTCCATCCCTTATGATCGAGTGCCCACTGCAGCCGTTTTTTCTTCATAACAGCAGTCAATAATTGTTTCTTCATCGGCTTTCTGGCAGTTGTGCCAACTTCAAGGAGCCTTCGTCGAACAGTTGAAGAATCAACATTTATGCCAGCTGAAGCCAAATCTCGTAGATCTTTGCTGGTTTTCTTGGGATTCTTCACACTATTTCTTATGATAACCTTGCCATCGTGACGTGTTGTCTTGTGTTTTCTTCCACATCTTCGTCGACGCAGCCTCCACAATCACCAGTGTCATCAGTTCTCTTCAGAATCCGACTAACAGTTGACTTTGCTAGGCTCAAATTTTCGGCGATCTGTCTGATACTCAAATCAGCATGTTTTCTGAGAGCTACAATACTTGCACGGTTCCTTGGTGTAAAATCTATCATGAATTTCAGCAGTAATCACGAATTGAAGAGGAGAATTTGGCGAAACCACATTCACTCACAGAGCACGCTGGTAGGTACACCTTTACACAACAACAGCGGTTGTAGCACTGACGAGAGTCACAGGGTAACACCACTACTGGATAGCTGTCAGAAGCCGGTAGCAAACTCTTCTACAAAATCCATCTGCTCACCTTCCCAGAAATTCATCTTTGAAGCATTTTGTGTGCAAGTACCCATTGGTCACACATATCACAGGATTTTGCAAAGTCAGTTTACGCAAATTTTGCATTTTGCTTGTCTTCAAATGCATCCAAGACCACATCGTAATGTTCCAGCATATGTAATAAGCAAGAGCGAACTGTTCTGAACCCATGTTGACCTGGGTTGTGATTCCAAGTGACTGGCAATCGTGCTTCTTAAAGCCCCTTCTAAAATCTTGATAATTTGGGATGTTAGCGCTATTAGTCTATAGTTTTGCCATTGCTTTACTACCACCTTTGTGGAGTGAAAGTATTAATGACTGCTGAATGACTCCAGTCCTTCTTCACTAAAGAATATTCAAAGCACGTGAAAAGGGTTTCTTGTAATTCTTGGTGAATATAGAGTTCCACGAGTCTGGGTCTGAGGCGGAGTGCATGGGTATACAATCAATGACTTCTTCGAAGTCAAGTGGGGTTAGAGATCTTAGAGTTAGGTCGTCAGTCTTAAGGTCGATTAGTAGCTCACTAACCACTGAGTCGTACTGAGATTAAGTATTTCACTCACTTTTCTGATGTTGTCAGTGTTTGTCCCACATCCTTTCGTTAAAGGCCCGATACCAGATGATGCTTGTGACCTGTATTTTGCATACGAGAAGCAGCATTTTAGATTTCTCTCAATTTTAATAACGGTTTCATCTCCCTCAGTCTCTCCTGGACGCTGTATGATGTATTCAATTTGACTTCAAGGCTTTCTAATTCTCACCAGTTTTACGTTTTACGTCCTGGTTCCTTTACACTTACCAAGAGTACCGCTTCCCTGCTTTACACCGGAGGTATCTTGTGCCTAGTGGTTGAGGAGGAATGCAGCAGAAAAGCCTGGCCCCAGGGCTGCGAGGGTAGAAATTCTCTGGAAACCAGTCGAGGTATATCACAGGTAAATACTCCTCACACCAACCCTCAATACCACACATCAGCATATGGAGTTCCGATTTCCCACATACCAGAGTGTGTTTATAACAGCAATTTCTTAGACGGTGTAAGTGCGAGAGAGGCGTATATCCGGTTAGCCATGACCAGGGGAAGCCAGGGAGAGCAGACGGGGAGGGAAGGAGAGGAGGAAGAGGAAGGGAGGAGGAAGGGAATTAGGAAAAGAGGGAAGGAGGAGGATGAGAGGGAGAGGAGAAGGATGGGGAGGAGGAGGTGGCGGGCAGATATCGTTTGTGATCTACCGCAAACTGAAATCCTGCAGCCCATACTACCGTAGCTACCAGGATATCCTTCAGTAGAAGGGATACCAGAATAAGGGATATCCTTCAGTAAAGGTAATATCCTTCAAAAGGGATATCCTTCAATAGAAAGGATATCCTCCAGTAGCAGGGATACCCTTCAGTAGCGGGAATATCCTCCATGTTGTACCCAGTGGAGGATAAAGAATATTAGTCATATCAGCCATAGGTAGTCCACTTAATCCACTTACTATACGCAAGAGGTGCAAGTGAGCGCTTCTCCCCCCCTAAACTCGATAGGTCACTTAACCCCCTTATCACTTAAGGGTTACGAGTGAGCCTCTTCACCCCCTTGATAGACCACTTTTTAACCCCCTTTATTAACGAACACTTAATATATCGGTGGTGTGAAACTTTCTCCCCCCATCACCGCCACTTTTTTCACCCACACAAATGCATCCAAAATAAAAGCAAAGGGAGACTCAACAGTCGCATACCGTGGCTGGAACAATACAAGTAGCAATACCGTGGCTGGAACAATACAAGTCGCAATACCGTGGCTGGAACAATACAAGTCGCAATACCGTGGCTGGAACAATAAAAGTCGCAATACCGTGGCTGGAACAATAAAAGTCACAATATCGTGGCTGAAACAATAAGTCACAATATCGTGGCTGGAACAATAAGTCACAATACCGTGACTGGAACAATAAGTTACAATACCGTGACTGGAACTAAGTCAATACTATGACTAGAACAATAAGTCACAATACCATGACTGGAACAATAAGTTACAATACCGTGACTGGAACAATAAGTCAATACTATGACTAGAACAATAAGTCACAATACCATGACTGGAACAATAAGTCACAATACCGTGGCTGGAACAATAAAAGGCACAATACCGTGACTGGAACAATAAAAGGCACAATACCATGACTGGAACAATAAGTCACAATACCGTGGCTGGAACAATAAGTCACAATACCGTGGCTGGAACAATAAGTCACAATACCGTGACTGGAACAATAAAAGGCACAATACCGTGGCTGGAACAATAAAAGGCACAGTACCGTGGCTGGAACAATAAAAGTCACAATACCGTGGCTGGAACAATAAGTCACAATACCGTGACTGGAACAATAAGTCACAATACCGTGACTGGAACAATAAAAGGCACAATACCGTGGCTGGAACAATAAAAGTCACAATACCGCGACTGGAACAGTCCCAAACCAGTCTTGTCGCAAAGACACTGGGGAGGTTGTCACAATGACCTACAATTGATATGCCTTTGATGGGTTTCATGAGTTCTCCTATTCCCGCAGCCCGGCCCTTGGGCCAGGCTTGTCTGCTGCTTGCCTGGTCAACCAGACTGTTGCTGCTGGCGGAGAAAATGGAATGTTGAATAAACCGGAACGTGTAATCACCTACAATTACACAAGCCACTTACAAACCTCCACTTAATCTACCGATTCTCCTCACAAACAAGTGTTATGCACTTCTTTGGCTCTCTAACCACCTACTGTTTGGCTCTAGTTCCTGGCTCCCTCTTTCTCTGGCTTGGTTGAGAGACTCTTCTGGCCCCATTCTCAAGACGAGCTCCTTAACCAGCCATAGCTGAGCTTTTCTTCGCTATGAGGGCCAAGTGTCCTCCCTCCGGCTGTAGTCACCACTAACCACGCCTCGCAATGTCCCCCTTTTTTACCTTTAAGCAGGAAGGTGAGTGAGGTGGGTGCAAACATCATAACCAGTAGTGAGAATATCCTCCAGTAACGAGGTTATCCTCCAGCAGTGAGAATATCCTCCAGTAACGAGGTTATCCTCCAGCAGTGAGAATATTTTCCAATAATGAAGCTATCCACAAGTAGTGAGAATATCCACTAGTAGCGACAATATCCTCCAATAATGAGAATATCCTCGAGCAACGAGGTTATGCTCCAGTAGTGAGAATATCCTCCAGTAGCTAGAATATCCTCCAGTAGTGAGAACATTCTCCACCAGAGTTAATATTCTCAAGCACCAGGAATATTATCCATTAGTAAGAATAATCTTCAATACTTGGAGTATCTTCCAGCAGCTCTTTAAACACAAGATCTTCCAGCAAGGCGTCTTACATTTCTCCCTCATCTTCATAAAATTAGGCACTTAACCAGGTACTGGTACTAGACGTAAGTACCTACACTCAACCAGGTACTGGTACTAGACGCAGGTCTACGTTCAACCAGGTGAGTACAGTACTTCTACTAGTGGTCACAGATCACCTGTGACCTCATCTCCCAGCTGCTACACCACACCTTCCTGTGTATAGTCTCAGGGCAACTGCTTCTGGTGTAGGTTAAGGGACTGATCACCTTGCACCCAGGGTGATGGACTGATTACATCAGACTACCTCTCCACTTCCTCTTCCACTACGCCGATGTCTCTAGGCCTGTGATTCATATGTCTTCCACTGATGAAGCCTGCAGCGCGGGCGAAACGTTTCGTCAATAAAGGTTCCTAATGTTGCACATGTGTCGCACCTAAGGGGTACCTGATGGATGTTTACGGGGGGAGGGGGTCAACGCCCCTGAGGCCTGGTCCCAGACCAGACTTCCTAATGGATCAAGACCTGATCAACCGGGCTGGTACTGCTGGTCGCGTGCAGCGTACGAACCATAGATCGGCTGGTCTGGAACTGATTTGAGGAACTCGTCCAGTTCCAACTTGAAGACAGCCAGAGATTTGTTGATAATTCCCCTCATGCACGGAGAAAGGGCACTGAAAATTCGGGAGTCTCTGACACTCATCGAGTTCCTTTAAAATAGAATCACCTTCCCTACCGTCCACTGGAAAAACCCAAGTAAACCATGAAAACTACTGAGAGTATCTGCAAAATCAACGACGCATTCATTTACAAAAATGGCCTACAATACCAATAAGTAGATAAGGCAGATACAAGTGTAACACCTAGGTATCTTCACCAACAATAAAGGTACCTAAATGTTGTGTATATAACATTCAATGATGACTCGAGTGTATGAAAACTTGATGGGTTGGTGAGTAGCGGAACAACATCTGTTCTTGGGGTAGGTTTGTGGTGGATCTATTCACACGTTATTAGGCTCTGGTATAATGAGTTTCAGCACTAAACAGCACAGCAGCACCACCGCCACCAACGGCACCACCGCCACCCACACCACAAACACTAAGATTAGGACGGAGAGTGTGTAGTTCTCTTGTATAAGAACAAAGGGAACAAGAAATAACGCAAAGATTTAGAGGGGGATAAATCTTTCGAGTCTACCAGGAATGGTATGACAGAACTGTCTTAAAAATGCATGATGATGAGGGTAAGTAGAAGCCTGGAGAAAGTAAGGTCAGAGTGGGAGGAAAGTGAGTGTGTTTACATTCTTGGGAGTGGATGTGTCACCTGTTCGAGGCCATGAAAGACAAGTGAATCACGGAATAGATCTGGGAAAGTACCAGGAGTGTTTAGATATCCGCGAGATGAGAAAATATGTCAGTATATTAAAAAAAAAAGGAAGGTATTAGAGTATAGTAGAGCAGACACTTTTCTATGATAGTGAAGTATGATCTGTCAATGCTGCAGTGAAGAGGAGGAGTAGGAGGAAGAGAAGGAGGAGGAGGCGGCTAAAGGCAATAGAAATAGTTATTTTAATAAAGGCGTAACACCGACGAGTGGTAAATATAATTACAATAATGACATACAATACAAAAAAGATGAGGACTTAGACACATGTGCAACACCTGGGAATATCTGAAGACGTCTTCAAATAGTGATACACAGGTGTTGCACAAGTGGTAGACACTTAATGAAGTTTTTATTGGTAGAACGTTCCGTGGGCTTTATCGGGTACACGGAACAATGAGGAAATTACTGTTCAGCTCATACAGGACCTCCAGGGTGGGTGGAAAGGTGTGGCCTTTTAAAAAAACAACTTGGATGAACATAAAAGTGAGAAGGGTCATGGACCCGGCCGCGGGGGCGTCGACCCCCGGAACAACCTCCAGGTAGAATCCTCCAGATAGGGGTGTAGACTGAGTAAAACGTGCCTAGCAGGGGCCAGGTTACGTTTTGTGATAAGCAGTGTCTGAGATCAGTGTGTTCTGTGAGTACTGTATTGAGAAATAAGACTTAAGATATTGAAAAATATCAACCACCAACACCATCTACACCACCAGCAGCAGTATCACTTGCACCACCAACACCATCTACACCACCAGCAGCAGTATCACTTGCACCACCAACACCATCTACATCACCAGCAGCAGTATCACTTGCACCACCAACACCATCTACACCACCAACAGCAGTATCACTTGCACCAACAACAGTAACACCATGTTTACATACTACTGGAGTCAAAAAATACGATCCGCTTCAGGTCCTATTTTCTGGCATTAGAGTATTTAAAAATCGAAGTCACAGATGCACTACAAAGTTCCACTGGATCTCACAGAATAGTGTGCAAGGCTGTGCGTCCGACAACTTCTTCTCCAGGGAATAAAAGTATTCTTTACCGTAACGTGTTACAAGGGTATACAATACTGTCAAGTTCGTAAGAGATAAGCGTAACATTTAGGTATCTTTATTGACGTTCAGTCACCGAAGCAGCCTGAAGTGCAACGAGTAATTTTAATGACGTTCAGTCTGCGAAGTAAAACCGAAGATCGACACATAAGTAAATTTACTGACGATTAGTCAGTAAAGTTACCAAATTGTTGCACTCGAGTCTTTACCATAATTTCACCTTTATGTTCCCAACATCAATTACGGTCTGGTGTTTCAAAAACAATAACGTACTGACAGGCTCACAGGCTGGCCAGTCACTGCCAGGTTTATTATTCGCCTCTGAGGGATTTATTAGGAAAAATGAGAACATTAGTACTAGTCCCAGAGACCTGTACTGGGACCGGACTATTTAGGTGATGACCCTTGGAAGCAGCAACAGGTAGAGGGGGAACCAAGTCTACCTACCTGTATATCACTTTACACAGGATGGATTTTGCACACCAGGTCGTGAAATATGTCGATAAGCGTAAAGGGACCAAGACTCATCAGCACCCTCCCTTCAAGTGCAAGGGGGATCACCAATAGACCCCTAGCTGTCTAGAAGAAGGAATTCGATATGTTCTTCAAGTCAGATACTGATCAGCCGGGCTGTGGTTCATACATAGTTCTGCATGCTGCTAGCCCTAACAGGCTGGTGGAGGTGGCCAAATAGGCAGGGAGGAGGTACTGAAGGTGATGAGGAAGCATTGCCAAGAAGATGGGTAGGGATCGCTGAGGGGGAGGGTGGCAACGGATAGAAAGATAAATGACCAGGAATGGAGGGAAGGAGGAAGGGGGTGTGTAGGTGAAGGTGACCAGGTGGGAAGGTGACCAGGTGGGAAGGTGACCAGGTGAAAAGATGGCACCAGTGTAAATCCTGGCTGGCAGGCCAGGTATGCCGGCCTAAACCTATCAGTTTTTGGAATCTGTGGAGGGTAAAGAAACACTGTCTGTGGTTAAGCTGGAGACTCTCACTCGTGTGTATGTGTGTGTGTGTGTGTGTGTGTATGTGTGTGTGTGTGTGTGTGTGTGTGTGTGTGTGTGTGTGTGTGTGTGTGTGTGTGTGTTCGCGAGTGCGCTTGTATCTGACTTCTCATTATAACATTCACAGCACACACACTGATCTCAGATACACACCGCGAATGTAAACTGGCTCTATATAAACTGCAATTTTCCTCGTTTTTCTATATACATACACAATAAAGTCAAGTTATGGGTGAAACGCGGTTCCAATCACGACTTTACTGCACTATTTACCACTTGTTGCCGCTACGTCTTTATTAATATACACTATTTCCACTACATCCAGCCCCCTCCTCCTTAGTGTAGCATTTAAAGACCATATATCACACACACACACGTTTCAATAAGGGGTCACAGTTGGAAGTTGAAGACTCAGATGAATCACAGGGATGTTAGGAAGTATTTCTTCAGTCACAGAGTGGTCGGGAAGTGGAATAGTCTGGGAAGTGATGTAGTGGTGGCAGGATCCATACATAGCTTTAAGAAGAGGTATGATAAAGCTCATGGAGCAGGAAGAGTGACCTAGTAGCGATCAGTGAAGAGGCGGGGCCAGGAGATGTAACTCGACCCCTGCAACAACAAGTAGGTGAGTACAACTAGGTGAGTATATACACACACAAACGTCTGCACCACTATACTCTGATACAGTCCTTTTTTTTATTTTAATCCACTGACCATTTTTCTTTTCACTTCATAGATTTCTCAGGATTACTAGTACTTTCTCTTATCTATTCTGTGATTCACCTCATCTTTCACAGACTCAAATTGTTGACGCATCCACTGCCAAGTATCTAAATACCTTCACTTCCTCCTTCCTTCCTTCCAGTCTCACCTCCATTCCAACATTCCTCAAGATTCTGTTTAATTTCATCATCTTACATTTTTTGACACTTCTGTCATACCATAACTGGTATACACAAAAGTTTTATTCCTCTGTAATTCTTACATTTATTTTTCCTTGTTCTCTTTGTTGTTCTACACTAGGACTACACATACGTCGTCTTCTGCCTCCAGGATTTCTTTTACAGAGGCTGAGGGACTTATTACCTCAAACTGCCTCTACATCTTGTCTATTGTCTCCAGGATTGTAATTCTTCCCTATACTCGACTGAAGAAGCCTGCACTGCAGGAAAAACGTTTCTTTAATAAAGATACCTAGTGTTGCACATGTGTCTACTCATCAAATCGTCGGTCTACCTGCCTGCCTTCCTACCTGGAGGTCAAGTGACTTGAAAAAGAGTATCATCACTGGCATGGCATCCCTTGTTTTGAAGGCTAGTTATCCAGCCAATTAATTTGCCTTGGGGTTGCGATAGTTACACTGTTGTGATCATGTCAGCGATAGTTACACTGTTTTGATCATGTTAGATCTCACCTACGAAGGTGAGATCTGACATGATCACTCCAAGACCTCTCGCAGTAGTCTTACGCTCTATGGAGTGATTCGAGTTTGTTTTATACTCCTTTCTATAACGGAGTAACTGAAACTTGTCCTCACAGAACATCATATTGTTGTCCTTGGCCCACTGGAGGACGTTGTGTTCTCAGAGGATGTCACTCTCATTCAGATTCTAATATCTCTGCAAAGGACGATACAGTGCTATGATTGATGCCTCTGTTTATGTCGGATACGAGAATGAGGAAGAGAAGAGGCAACAAAAATTTCAAAAGAATTCCCTACCTTCTCTCAGAATTCTTAAACAAACTCAGGAATGATTACACCGACAATAAATATAACATTCATTAGTGTGCGGTCACCATTAGTTTTCCGGTCCACGACTACACTAGTGTAGTTACCCCACTGACACGCTCTGTTAGTCTGAAGTATTTGTCAGGAGAAATATAAAAAAAAACGTCTCCTGACTAGGGTGTTAATCATAGGATGACCCTCTCGGTTGAGCTTCTGGACATACGACTGAGACCTTCCGTCGATTCTCCGGTGCAACCCGTAAAAAATCGAGATCACGTAAGATGTGATGGTAGGATTTCCACCAACCACATATAAAAAAAAAAACTTGCTCCAGTGGCCCCTAGACTGCTCCCCAGTGGGCATGGCTAATTCTCAATCTTTTACAGTTCCCGATAGACCTTCTCGGCCTAACCTGAGTGTGTCCTGCCTGGCCCTTCAACTTCCACTTGAATGTCAAGCTCAACTTTCTTTTAACATGTAGTCCAGACGTTCATAACATCCAGACTTTTCTAATGGCACTTCTTGGAGAATATTTATACCTCTGATGAGTTTCGAGAGTTTTTCTGCTCTCAGAGCCCGACCCTGGGCCAGGCTTGTCTGGTGCTTGCCTGATCAACCAGACTGTTGCTGCTAGCGGCCCGCTGGCGCACATATCTATCACAGTCTGGTTGATCTGTCCTCGAGATACAGTTGAAGAAACATATAGTTGAAGAAACATCTTATGAAGCATATAAGAATGAAGGAACACTGCAGAAGGCCTACTGGCCCATACAAGGCAGGTCCTTATCAAAACCACCCCTACACAAAGCTACCCAAGAATTTACTCCCTTACCCACGACACCAATCAAACCCAGCCCCTCCCACGATCTAAGGAGCCAACAAATGTAAATATTAGTAATTTTTAGGTCGTGTTTAACTTAAATTATCCTAAATCTACCTACGGTTAACCGCTAGTAACCAAAATTCATGTAAGAGTAACTTCTGCCAGCGGAGGAATACACCGTCGCTGGCTAATTCGTTGAAAACACTACGCTTGTTGTGAACGGTGTGAAGAGAGGCTGGCTGGGAAGCGTTCATTAGTGAGGTACGTGAGTGAAACTAACCCTCCCTAGTCAAGGCTATTTTAACAGCCCAATAAACTCTGACCATGTTTCTACGGCCCTCTTGCTACCTAATTTATAATTGTCACCTTGTAAAAGTATATAGACGGCTTCCACCTACAGTGCACAGTTTGGGAACCCATAGCCTCGGAAAAGTAGATAAAAAATGATTCGATGAAAAAATATTGTTATTTCTCCCTGAGGGTCTTTGAGTATTCTACTTCTCCTACCACAGATATTACTACTGACGAACTTGTACAAGAGACAGCTTCGATGAAAAACAGGGGAGCGATGAGTGCACTAAGTGAGAACCCAATAAGTGTTAAGGGACCACGACTCTTAACACTCTTTCCCCATGCATAAGGGGAATTACTAGCAAATCTCTAGCTGTTTTCAGGTGGGAACTCGACAGATTCCTTAAAACAGCTCCCGATCAGTCGGGTTGTGATGCATAAGTTGCACTAAGCAAGGCGGACCAGCAACCAGGAGGTCTGGTCTGAGACCGGGACGCGTAGGCGGTGATCTCCGGAAGTGACTTCAGGTACCTGTAGTTTACCTGGAGACGCTTCCAAAAATCACCGCCAACGCGGCCTGGTCCCAGACCTGGCATCCTGATTGATCAAGCTGTTAGTGCCCGCCACCCACAGTCCAACATATGCACCACAACCCGACTGATCATATTTTTTGAGGAATCTATCGAGTTCTCTCTTGAAGACAGCTAGGACTTTGTTGGTAATCCCCCTTATGGATGAAGGGAGGGCGCTGAAGAGTCGTGGTTCCCTTAATACTTATTGAGTTATCTCTGTGTATTCATTGCTTCCCTGCTTTTCAGTGGAAGTACACCGCACTGTCTGCCAAGCCTCTTATGTTCATAAGTAGCAATTTCAGTGTACAGGTCTGGGACCAATCCCTCCCGTATCTTCCAGCATATTATGTATCTTTCTCGCCTACATTCTATGGAGTACAGCTCTAGGGACTTCAAGCGCTCCCAGTAATTTAGGTGAGTGAGTTTTATAAATGGACAAATATGCAATGTAGTACACAAAGTTTAAAGGATCCATTGATGGTACAAAGAAGATATATTATAAATTAATGTCTTGGACAGCCTTGGACCTACTTATGGCAGCCACAAGCGCCCGGATGGAATCTCCATGCTACCTTAGAGGCAAAGCTTTCTTGCTAACTCCCTGGTCAACCAGGCTGTTGCTGGAAGTAGCCCACAGAACTACATAGCCATCACAACCTAGCGAGGGCTATATACATCCAGAGGTATGTATGTCTCCATGTATATATGCTGAAAGTTAACTAAATCCCCATTTTTTAAAGTATTCTTGACTGGAGATGTACATGTTACATGTAGCCATTTTAATCATCCTCGTGTAGTCGACAGGCATTAAACTCAATACTCAAGCCAATCATCACAATCTGGTTGATCAGGGCCATGCAGGTAGTTCTTTCAAGAGCTTCTCGGGGTAAGAGCCTCTCAGGGCAAAACGTAATTATGCACTCACAAAGTTTTTCATTATGAAAGGTAAAGTTTTCACCTCTAAGGTGGGAACAGTGAGGCTTGCCCACCCAAGACGGGGCATCACCAGTCTTGCTACGTGTTGTGGGTACAGGAAGACGACACGCCCACACCACCTTCCCCCGCCCACACCTGCCATACCCACAACCGTTCTTTCTGCCCCTCAAACACCTACCCCTCCTCCCCTTCTCATACCCACCTCACCTGCCCCGCTCATACCCACGCCTCCTGTCCTGCCCACGCCCGCAAAGTAAATATTTGGCCAGTATGGGCCAGCTGCCCCACTCCCAGACTAGTCATTGCTGCCAGCTGTCACCGCCCCTCGCTCCACCTGCATGAGACAAGAAATATGATGCTGCAATCACATTGTTAAACCTTAACGTTAAAATAGTAATCAGAGTAACACGACGTGATTAACAGCTCTTCAGTAACAGGATAGGTAAAGACCATATGATTAACAACACTCTGATACCAGGCCAAGTATAAACTACATGAGTAATAACTCGTCTTTACCAGGACAGGTAAAGACTGTATGGTCCAAATACGGTGGGGGACAGGTAAAGACTATATGATTAAGGAGTAGCAGCTTTTCAGTACCAAAATCCAGATGCACTCTTGTTAACCCTTTTGGGGCCTAGTTCCTAGGCATTTTGTGTATCCATATGCTCTTGCGCTACCCTCCACAGGATGGATATAATAAGCTAGCTACTTCGGTGGCAAAATTTAATCTAATCATTAACAAAACAAGCTTATATGATTAACAATTCTTCAGTACCAGGAGAGGTAAAGACCACACAATAAACAGCTCTTCTTTAGTAGGATATACCTTTGAAGAGTTTCGAGAGTTTATCTACTCTCTGAGCCCGGCCATGGGCCAGGCTCGTCTGGTGCTTCTAAGTATTATAAAATAGATCTATATGTAACACTAAATTATTAAAACCTCTTCACTATTAAAATAGATAAAGACTGTAAAGTCCAATATCAGGGGAAGTAAAGACTACGTAATTAACTGCTTTGTAATACCGGGTTAGGTAAAGGCTAAATGATTAGGAATTCTTCAATACCAGGTAAGGTACAAGCACCAGGATACCTTTGATGAGCTTCGAGAGTTTTTCTACTTCCGGAACTCGGCCTTGGGCCAGGCTCGTCTGATATTTGCCTGGTCAACCAGGCTGTTGCTGCTGGCGGCCCACTAACATATCCATCACAGCCTGGTTGATCTGGCATCTGGTGAACATGTCCAGTTTCCTCTTGAAGACTTCTACACTTGTTCCAGCAGTGTTTCTGATGTCTTTTGGTAAGATGTTAAATAATCTGGGTCCACGGACGGTGACACTGCACCCCTGCTTTTCACTGGCTTTATTGTGCATTTCCTCTCATATTTGTCATCACTCCAATATGGTGTTATGACAGTGTGCAGATTTGGGATTAGACCCTCAAGTACTTTACAAATATATATATATATATATATATATATATATATATATATATATATATATATATATATATATATATATATATATACCTTTGAAGAGTTTCGAGAGTATCTATCTATCTATATATATATATATATATATATATATATATATATATATATATATATATATATATATATCATGTGTCTCTCCCCTCTGTTCCATTGGTAAATATTTAGGACTTTAAGGCGTTCCCAGTAATTTGAATGCTTTATTGACTCTATGAGGTGACCGTAAACGATCTCCGTATCTGTTCCAAGTCCCATATCTTTCCTTCCCTCAACGGAGCCGTCAACACTGAACAATATTCTAAACGAGAGAGCACAAGCGACTTGAATAGTGTCACCACTGGAACGATCCTTGTAATACAAGCATCTCAACAGGTGGAGATCATCAGATAAACTCAAATAAATTATATATTACAAAAATCTTTGTGGATAAAACAATTTGTTCTCTGAGTTACACGATCTCACTTTAATGGTTATAAATTAAAAAATAAAGAAAGAAAATGAGTGATTTTGTTTTAACTCTGTTGAAGTTATTATAAATAGATAACCTAGAGATTACCACGACTCACGAAATCGTAATGACACGATTGAAAACAAACCATACCACGGGTGGGGTTAGAACCCGCGAGCATAGAGTCTCAAAACTCCAGACAGACGCGTTTCAGGGGTCAGTGCCCCCTCGACCTGGTCGTAAACCAGTCCTCCTGATGGATGGCCTATCAACCAGTAACTAACTTGAGAAACTTATAAAGTTCCTTTCTGAAGACAGCCAGATCTTACAGAGATATTACTAATCCGTGGATACAAGTTTCGGTCTCTGACCAGGTATTCCAGCCTGATCAATCAGGCTATTACAGTTCAGGGCTCGTTGTTCAGCGTGGGCATCACAACCTGGATGCTTCTAAACTTCCTTCTAGAAGACACTCAACAGAGTCAAGGCTTAATGCATACCTGTAGGTTACCTGTAGTCGCTTGTGGGGGTCACCGCCCCCGCGGCTGTGTCCCAGAACAGGCTTCCTGGTTGCTGGCCCTGTAGTCGCTTGTGGGGGTCACCGCCCCCGCGGCTCTGTCCCAGACCAGGGTTCCTGGTTGCTGGCCCTGTTGTCGCTTGTGGGGGTCACCGCCCCCGCGGCTCTGTCCCAGACCAGGGTTCCTGGTTGCTGGCCCTGTAGTCGCTTGTTGGGGTCACCGCCCCCGCGGCTCTGTCCCAGACCAGGGTTCCTGGTTGCTGGCCTGATCGACCAGGCCGTTGCTACATACGTTGTCTGTAAGACAAGTTGCACATTCTACTTTGCCTCCCGCTCTTGTATTGAATTGTTTTAATTGTGTCGAATTGGAGCCGGTACACACTGAAAGCTTTCAGGCAGTCATGACAGTTGCAAAGAAAAGATTCATTGCAGAGGAGAAAAAAAAACTTTTATTCTAACAACGCTTCGCTGTCTGCAAAGCTTCATCAAGCTCTACACACAGCAAAATACCGTCTCAATAAAGGCTTCTCCTGCAACATGTATTGTCATCACTGTTGTCGGACGTTACGACATTTATTTCCAGTCATTACAGTTCGTTTAAGAAAATGAGCATTTCCATATATTTGCAATAAATGTATCCATAAATGAAGGTGCCTCTTCACAGCAGTATTCAAAACCAGAGAAAGTAAATGTCTTAGAGAGACAATCATCTTTGCAGCTGTGGCATTTGGCATTTACTCTACCGCGCTCGTTCAAGGTAACGTGATCCACCAACAATACCTCTGAGAATTAGTTCACTGAAAAAAAAGTTCTGTTATGGAGACAACAGTAAACAACAGCGGTTCACGTGCGCCCCTCTTACCCTGAAACCAAGGCACTGCCTTTACACCCTTGTTATACCTTTGAAGAATTTCGATAGTTTTCCTACTCCGGCAGCCCTGTCCTGGGCCAGGCTCGTCTGGTGCTAGCCTGGTCAACCAGGCTGTTGCTGCTGGCGGTCCGGTGGCCCACATATCCATCACAGTCTGATTGATCTGCCATCTGTCTGGTACTGTACCTGTCGAATTTCTTCATGAACTGACTTCTACACTTATTCCAGCAGTGTTTCTGCTGTGAGATTTTTCTTCCAAGTACAGTGAAACCTATCTGCGTAAAGTGAAACTTATCTGCGTATAGTGAAACTTATCTGCGTATAGTGAAACTTATCTGCGTATAGTGAAACTTATCTGCGTATAGTGAAACTTATCTGCGTATAGTGAAACCTATCTGCGTATAGTGAAACCTATCTGCGTATAGTGAAACCTATCTGAGTATAGTGAAACTTATCTGCGTATAGTGAAACTTATCTGCGTATAGTGAAACTTATCTGCGTATAGTGAAACTTATCTGCGTATAGTGAAACCTATCTAGCGTATAGTGACTTCACATTCTCGTACAGTGACTTTCTGCGTAGAGTGAACTTATCTGGTATAGTGACTTTCAGGGTATAGTGAAACCTATCTAGCGTATAGTGTGACTTTTCAAAGTAGAGTGTGACTTCTCCAGGGTACAGTGTGACTTCTCTAGCGTAGAGTGTGGCTCCGAGGGTATTTTAGTGACTTCTCAGGGTACAGAGTGGTACGTGACCTCCAGGCCAGAGTGTGACTTCCTAGGTTAAACACACTCCTCAGGGTACATAGTCACTTCCTAGAGAGAGAGGGAGAGGAGGAGGGAGAGAGAGAGGAGAGGGAGAGAGGAGAGAGAGGGAGAGAGAGAGAGAGAGAGAGAGAGAGAGAGAGAGAGAGAGAGAGAGAGAGAGAGAGAGAGAGAGAGAGAGAGAGAGAGAGAGAGAGAGAGAGAGAGAGAGAGAGAGAGAGAGAGAGAGAGAGAGAGAGAGAGAGATTTTCTGAGTGTTCGAGGTAAACTTACAAAGAATTTCCTTTATTTCAAGTTAAGTTAGACTAGGTTAGTTTAAGTTAAATCCGTTATAATAACCACATTTAACCACAACCATGCAAGTTAGAACAGAAAATAAAAACGGCATTGACATGCTCAGACATGCACGCACGTCACCGGTGGTGCTAGTGATGGACAGCACTTGTACAGTACCTGTTTAACTCTTGCTCAAGATCACCTGACAGTCTTACGTAAATTCCCTCTCGTTATCGCATGACAGCTGGGAAAAAAATGATCGCAAAATTCGTATTGGAGGGCGTCCCTCTTAAAGTTGAATAGGAGGGAGTCCCTCTTAAAGTTGAATAGGAGGGCGTCCCTCTTAAAGTTGAATAGGAGGGAGTCCCTCTTAAAGTTGAATAGGAGGGCGTCCCTCTTAAAGTTGAATAGGAGGGAATCCCTCTTAAAGTTGAATAGGAGGGAGTCCCTCTGAAAGTTGAATAGGAGGGAGTCCCTCTGAAAGTTGAATAGGAGGGAGTCCCTCTGAAAGTTGAATAGGAGGGAGTCCCTCTTAAAGTTGAATAGGAGGGCGTCCCTCTTAAAGTTGAATAGGAGGGAGTCCCTCTTAAAGTTGAATAGGAGGGCGTCCCTCTTAAAGTTGAATAGGAGGGAGTCCCTCTGAAAGTTGAATAGGAGGGAGTCCCTCTTAAAGTTGAATAGGAGGGAGTCCCTCTGAAAGTTGAATAGGAGGGCGTCCATCTTAAAGTTGAATAGGAGGGAGTCCCTCTGAAAGTTGAATAGGAGGGAGTCCCTCTGAAAGTTGAATAGGAGGGAGTCCCTCTTAAAGTTGAATAGGAGGGAGTCCCTCTTAAAGTTGAATAGGAGGGAGTCCCTCTGAAAGTTGAATAGGAGGGAGTCCCTCTGAAAGTTGAATAGGAGGGAGTCCCTCTGAAAGTTGAATAGGAGGGAGTCCCTCTTAAAGTTGAATAGGAGGGAGTCCCTCTGAAAGTTGAATAGGAGGGCGTCCCTCTGAAAGTTGAATAGGAGGGAGTCCCTCTGAAAGTTGAATAGGAGGGAGTCCCTCTGAAAGTTGAATAGGAGGGAGTCCCTCTGAAAGTTGAATAGGAGGGAGTCCCTCTGAAAGTTGAATAGGAGGGAGTCCCTCTGAAAGTTGTATAGGAGGGAGTCCCTCTGAAAGTTGAATAGGAGGGCGTCCCTCTGAAAGTTGTATAGGAGGGCGTCCCTCTGAAAGACTTTACCATTAAAATTAAGCTAGAGACCTGGTCTGGGACCGGGCCGCGGGGACGATGGCTCACAGAATCAACTACACAACTAGGACAATTTGTATGTACAAATTGTATATACAAATATATTCTGAGAGGTGTATCTCTTTGTGTAAACAACGGGAGCAGCAGTGTTTATACGCCGAGGGGAAGGGGTCTATATCTCAAAGTTTTCACCTATATCTAATTTTAATCCCTATATTAGCAATTAAAGTAATCTTGACTGGTGGTGAACAGGTAACATGCAACAATAATGACACTCGTGTAGCAGACAGGCTTCAAACCTATCAAACCAACCAACCAAACCATCAACCTCTCTTCAGCAATTATTTTTAGTGTTATTATTATTATTGATGTTTTTTATTATATTTATTACTATTACTATTATATTAAGTGCGAAATTCGCGAGGGTCATCCACCGTGAGCAGTAGAGGCTTGATCCTCCGTCCTCTCATCGCGCAAGACACGCTACTCTGGCAGGCAGAGTTCCTCTCCTTGAAGGGAGTGACACCTGCAGTCACGAGCTTCCTCTTCTCCACCTCTTACGCCTCCTTCCTCTTGACATGGCGGAATTCCTCTCTCTCCCTCATCAATGACTCCCTTCTTTTGTCGTGCCCCTCCGCGCAATTCACACCTTGCTCAAAAAATTGGAAATAAAACACTGGATGACGTTTCGGTCCGACCGAGACCATCAAGTCACTTTAGAGCTAGAATGAGGGAGACATGATCGAGGTATAAGTGGAAGATGGGTATTAATAAGGTGGATATAAATAAGGTCTTGAGGATATCTCTCCAGAGAACCGCAATAATGGATTCAAATTGATAAGTTTAGATTTAGAAAGGATATAGGAAAATATTGGTTTGGAAATAGGGTAGTTGATGAGTGGAACAGTCTCCCTAGTAGTCATTGAAGCAGACCTTGGGTAGTTTCAAATTTAGGTTGGATAAATTCATGAGTGAGAGGGTTGGATTTGAAGTGGACTCGCACTTGAGTTAATAGAATCTTCAAAGCTTATTTCTGGGTAGAATTGAAAATTAGGTTTGGCAAGTATTCTGTTAGTGGATGGATTGTGAAGGACCTGCCTAGTATGGGCCAAGAGGCCTGCTGCAGTGTTCCTCCTTTCTTATGTTCTTATGTTCTATGTTCTTAAGTCCATCCTTCCCACCCTCCCCGAGCTGATGATGGTCCGCGACGAACCGAAACGCTGTCCAGTTATTTTTCTTTCATTTCCAGTTTGTTGGTCAGTTGTGAATTGCGAATCGAACTGCGACTTTCTCTTCCTCCTTCCAATACATTAGATGATAGAGTTGATTCTACAGCGCAATTACAAGTTATCTAAACAGCACAGGCTCTAGAAGAAGCTCTTATGGGAGACACCGTTTCGCTTTGTATACAGCTTTATCAAGTCAGAGCTTCATAAAGCTCTACAAAGAGCTTTATTACAGTTGTAGAATATGCCCACAGTGTGTAAAGGAGGCACACAATGCGGGCTATGACACTGTATTTTGAAGACGTTTCGCTCACCAGGGACTTCGTATGAATTGATCAAGTCCCTGATGGGCGAAACGTCTTCTCAACAAAATGTCGTAACTTGCACAGTGTGTCTTGTTTACCTTGTACTGTGACTTATGTCTTTGTTTACCCAAGTGTCTGCAGCTAGCCGCTTCGTTCAAGGATGAAGAACACATTTATAGAAGCGTTGCATCATTCACCTCGTGAAAGCATCATTCACCTCATGAAAGCGCTATTCATCTAGTGAAAGAATCATTCATCTCGTGAATCATTCACCTCGTGAAAGCATCATTCACCTCGTGAAAGCATCATTCACCTCGTGAAAAAATCATTCACCTCGTGAAAGAATCATTACCCTCGTAAAAGCACCATTCACTCTGCACTGACGACTTGCTGTCGTGTTATTTTTTTTCCTAAACAAGACGTTCCGATTGTTATTATTATGCTTATCGCCGGAAACCAATTTGTCATGATTATTTGGCCGTCAGGTGTGCATGACTCGCATAGCGTCGTCATGACGCTATCGCCATTCTGCTCTGTTGTGATCTCGATTACATGACGCCGCTGTCAGGAGAATTTCTCACTAGATTCTTGTTGGGGGTTTATAGGGCTCCTGACAGCTTATACCGTATCGAGCCCCTTCTCACCAGTGTCTTGGTTTGGGGAGGTTCATTATGTCCACTGACAGTTTACACCGTATCAAGCCATTTCTCGTTAGCTAGTTTGATCCGCGTGGAAACGCAGGAGACAACCAGCTGAAAAAAAAAAGAGCTGAGTTTTGACAATTCTCCATCAGACACAGCAAATTAATGGCTTCCTTTCTCCGGTAGGAGTGGTAGTTTTGTCTGCGGACGATTCCGGGAGTTACTGTCCTCGTGGTCCGATCCCAGACCTGTCTGTCTGTCTGTCTGTCTCCGGCTGGACGGTGCAGTAAACCTTCCATATAACGAACGAATTGGAGGGGGAGGAGGAGGAGCTGATGGATGACAACGGCAGTTGTGGTGGATAGAGAGGACATTCTTATACCAAGATTGCAGCAATAATGAACAATTCTGTAAACAACGGACTTTGTCCCATTGATTACAAATCGATTGACGCAACAGATTTTGTCCCGCATTTCCGAAGTCCGTTATGTAGAGGTCAGTTATATGGAAAGTTTACTGTACTGGTGACTGGTCACACGCAGTTCTCAACGCAGGCATCAGAGCCTGGCCGGTGAGGAACCCACTGGTCACGATTAGTCTACACAATATGTGGCGCTCCTCGCTGTCAACCCTACAAGTACCCATTCACAACTATCCCACAAGCCGAAGTCATACGACGTTTCGGTCGTTCCTGGACCATTATCATGTCGCACGGGGATAATGTTCAGTATCGCCTCAAAATTGTGGGTTAGGTGTGAATTATTTCATAAGCAGTGTAGATGCAACAACAGCCAGGTTAAACAGAAAACACGGGTGTCATTATTAATGGTTTGCAGTACCGACAAGTTGATGAACAAGACACATATGCAACACTTTGGTCCATGTCTAGTGTTGACAATAAAGATAACCAAGTGTTGGACAACTGTCTTGTTCATCCACTGGTGCTATTGTTCAGTCCGTGATGAAAAGCACTGCTTTTCTTTGTTTACACAGTTAAATTTCCAGGTTAAGAGCTGTAACTCATTTCAAAGCTAAGCCTTATCTAACGTATGCTGCCATCCCCTGGGATGAGATCCACAACAGTCGACTAAAACCCAGGTACCTACTTACTGCTAGGTAAACAGGGGCAACACGGGTAATGAAACATGCCCAACATTTCCACCCGTGCCTCAGTATGTAAGCTGAGGGTATCATCAACTGAGCTTGTAATGGATCGGAAAAAAAAAATGGCATTTTCATTACGAGGACAAGTGGTGCCAGGCAGAGATGAGGGTCCCAGGTACATGTGAAGTCAACCAGGGTGTTGATAGTGGTGCTCCTGACGTAGGAATAACCAGCACCGCTCCTTGAAACATCCTACAGCGTACCAATGAACCCGTGCTCCTGCATGACCAAACAATACTACATGTTTGTTAGTCTTACCACGGGATTGTTGGTCTGCAAGAAGACTCCGGCCATGCGGGATGTATACTGAAGGTGTGGCATGAAAGTATCTGGGTTCAGTAAGTACACAATGAGACCCTACCTTCCGCATACCACTTTCTGTCACCTTTTCTAGTGCTCAATACAAATAAAACGAGACTATGGTCATTTGGATTCATGTTAACACGACTCAACCAGGCTGTTGCTGCTGGTGGTCCGCTGCCCCACATATTCATCACAGCCTGGTTGATTTGGCACCTGGTGAAGATACTTGTCCAGTTTCTTCAAGACACTTGTCCCAGAAGTATTTTTCTCTCACTCTCTCTGTATGTTCCTTATGGGAGATAATGCTCACTAATATAATAACAAACAACAATTAATAACAACAATAAATAATAATAATAATAATAATAATAATAATAATAGTAATAATAATAATAATAATAATAATAATAATAAAAAAATAATAATAATAATGTGAGCATTACTCGTCACGGCTGACCCCTCACAGCTCAGAGGTAAACCCGAGTGAGCAGCGATCTTCAGAAGTGTGTTTGCTGAAGCAAAATTTGAATAAAAGCAGAATAAAAGTTTGATAAACACTGAAAAAAGGTCGATAGACAGTGAAAAAGTTCGATAAACATTGAAAAGGTTTGATAACCTTTGAAAATCAGATATCAAGACAGTAAATTTATTTCTTATATCTTTGTGGAATTCTCAGTGGTCATTGTGGGTTTCTGAGCGGTCTTTATGGGGGTTTCAGTGGTCTTTATGGAGTTCTAAGCGGTCTTTAAATTCTCTATGGTCTTTAAGGAGTTTTCAGTGGTCTTTACGGGGTTTTCAGTGGTCTTGGCGGGTTAATCATTGCACTGGCTACTGTTTTCCGTTGCCAGTTGTAATGGCTACCACCTGTGGTCTGGCTACCACCTGTGGTCTGGCTACCACCTGTGGTCTGGCTACCACCTGTGGTCTGGCTACCACCTGTGGTCTGGCTAACACCGGTGGTATGATCATCGCCCCCCCCCCGTGCGACGCAGGTAGCTGGTTTCTGGAACTTTATTTGCCAGCTGGTGAACAGATGAACTTCATTTGCCAAATGATGAACAGGTGGACCTTTATTTTGCCAACGTTCGTGTTCCGCCAGTAGAATTTTTTTGTGTTCCCATTAACACCATTTTGTTCGCCAGATAATCTTAAAATCGCTCATAATCTGCGTGAATGATGCCATGACAGATGTAAACACATGGATGTATAGAGGCTGGGCTGTGCTGAGCTGGACTTGCTGCTGTCCGTCACATACACATGGAACATTCACCCTAACAGACACATGGAACATTCACTCAAATACACATGGAACATTCACCCTAACAGACACATGGAACATTCACCTTAACAGACACATGGAACATTCACTAACAGACACATGGAACATTTACTCTAATACACATGGACAGCTTGACCAGTGATTCGACTTCCAAGTAACTTACAGGTACACCTGCTTTTCACTGCACCTTCTGCAAGGTCTACTATTCCTCCCGCTCTTATAAAAGGCATTCCAGTGTGATATATATATATATATATATATATATATATATATATATATATATATATATATATATATATATATATATATATATATATATACAATAAGATCACAGTAAACAGATGATATAAAAATATGCAAAAGAACCACTGTGAAAAATAGTGAAATTTCAAGCGCTTTCGTGATTTCTCACATTATCAAAGCCCAGTTCCTTGATATAATGTGAGAAATCACGAAATTACTTGGAATTTCACTATTTTTTTTCGCAGCGTGTAACGCCTTCTGCGTTCAAGAAGGGGGATAACCCATACGGGTTTAGTGCTTGTTTTCAGCATAAAACAGTAATGAAGGTTGAAGAGAACAGGGCTTCTCCGCCATGTTGTGAGCTTATTCTACGGAGTATCAACACTATAACTGACGCATCCCCAGAACAACACCTGTCTCTCCTCCCTCATCCTCTCTCTCTCTCTCTTTAGATCTCTCTCCTAAACATACACACAAACAGCATTATTAGGTTAATATAATGCATGGACAGGCGTACAACACGACTCTCATTAATCACCAGTCGACGCTTACACCAAGTAAAGCTGCCACATGTCACCCAGTCAACACACCAAACTTACCTATTAGAGCCTCGATATACAATTCACATACAACCACACTCTCCAGGGCAATCTACCTAGTGAAGTGTGACATTTTAAGTGATATATTTCACATGAGAGAGCAATACAAATAAACGTAAATAAGCAGAATATTCGCTGAAGTTAACATATGTTACAGTAGATAAATAAATAACATCATGATAGACAGCTACACTAAGCTTCGTGTGTTTGGGTGACAGTCATGAATGATGTCACGCAAAAGAGGATTTAGAGGCACAACATGAGGTGCGCATTGCGAGGCATGCAGAACCAGGTACTATGTTACCTGCGCTGCAATTAATACTGATGCAGGTATGAGACGTGTACTGAACAGTATTAACTAGGAAAACAAAAGTTTTTCTTGGAGAGGTTGTCCGAAATGTATGAAAAGTGGGAAGTTGAAAGATGCGGTGAACAGCAAAAACGCCACGTAAATAGTAATAAAAGTAGAGATTCATAAACAGAAGATGAAACAATTGCACCAAAACATTAAACAGCGTAATCTGAAGAAATATATTGAAAGAAAGACTCAGAACACCTCAGAGTAAACAAAACTTTGCCACAGGAAAGAGAGATATCAGAGATGGAAAAGGTACTGGAAACACCTCAAAGTACTGATAACTGATTGTTCGGAGCAAAGGAGAAAGAGAAAGAGAGAAAGAAAGAGAGAGAGAGAGAGAGAGAGAGAGAGAGAGAGAGAGAGAGAGAGAGAGAGAGAGAGAGAGAGAGAGTCAGATAGTATATATACATAGTATATATATAAATCCAGTGAAAAGCAGGGGTGCCGTGGGCATACTAAGAGAACACTGTCAGCCATCGAGGACACTGTAAATCTTCAAGCGGATAAAAACTAAGTCTTCAAATGGGCTGCAGAAAAAAAAAATGCTGTTCAATGAAGACAAAATCCAGCTACTCCGTTATGGAAAACTTGAGAATTAAAAGCTAGAACGGAGTATAAGACCAATTTTAACCACAAAATAGAGCGGGAAAATAATGTGAAGGACTTAGTAATGTCAGAGGATTTCACCTTCAAGGACCACAACAGTGTCTTTTCCACAACTGCGAAGAAATTGATAGAATGGATAATAAAAATCTTCAAGACAGGAGATGCCAAGGCAATGATGATCCTTTTTAAGTCACTTGTTCTATCTAGGCTGAAATACTGCTGTACACTAACAGTCCCTTTCAAGGCAGGCGAAACTGCAGATCTGGAGAATGTACATAGGACCTTCACTGCACGTATAAGTTCAGCCAAGCACCTCAATTACTGGGAACGTTTGAAGTCCCTTGACGTGTACTCCTCGGAGCAAATGCGAGAAAGGTACATCACAATTTACACCTGGAAAATCCTAGAGGGATTGGCACATAGAAATAACTCCTTATGAAAACAAAAGCCTAGGCAGACGATACAACATCCCCCAGTTGAAAGCAAGGGTGCCATAAGTACACTGAAAGAAAACACAATGAGTGTCAGGGGCCCAAGGCTATTCAACAGACTCCCATCATACATAAGGGGAATTACCAGTAGACCTCTATCTGTCTTCAAGAGGGAATTGGACAGACGCCTAAAGTCAGTGCCTGACGAGTCGGGCTGTGGTTCGTACGTTGGATTGCGCAGTAACAGCCTGGTTGATCAGGACCTGATCCACTGTGAGGCCTGGTCATGGACTGGGCCGCGGGGGCGATGACCTCCGGAACACCCTCCAGGTACCATTAATGGCCCAAGACTCATCAACCTTCTACAGCAGATACAAGAAATAGTGCCGCAACCGGTGAATGAGTTTACAAGATGAGACTGGATCAAGAAGGCTATGTGGGCCAGCAGGCCGCCAACAACAGCCTGGTTGAATAAGCAATCAACAGTAAAGCCTGACAGCAGGCTGGCTGTGAGGATAGAAAAACTCTCGAGATCGGTCACAGGTACGTCACGAGTGCAGGAATTCGAAAAATAACCCACAAATGGACGAATTTTTTCACCTTTATAAACGCAGTTCACATTTTTTTTCCCACCTGTGGAGAGATTTACATAAATACGCTGAATCCGCTTACGCACTGGAGATACGGTGGGTGGTAAGCCAGGAGCTGTCAAAACATCATGTGAGCTGCTGTGTTACGGGACCATGCGTAAACACGCATGCGAACGGCGGTAATCCTGCACCGTGCGTAAAGTTACGCACCGTCAAGGATGCAAGTGTACTTGAATATTACTGTGCGATGCGTTGAACTACGCAAACTCTGCCGTGAACTCGTGTGGATGGGAATATTACCGGGCGATGGGCCAAGCTACGCACGCTCTGCTGTCTACGCAAGTGAACGAGAACATTGCTGGGAGATGCGTCAAACTACATACACTCTACCATGAACGCATGTTAATGAAAATATCGGTAAGTGATGCGTCAGGACGCATGTGAAGGAATAACCAAGCCAGACGTAACAGTGCAGGTAGAGTCAAGGCTCAGCACTTCCTCTTCTGGTCCAGTCTGTGGTGTTACAGTGACTGTTACCGTCACCACGACCAGTCTGTGGTGTTACAGTGACTGTTACCGTCACCACGACCAGTCTGTGGTGTTACAGTGACTGCTACCGTCACCACGACCAGTCTGTGGTGTTACAGTGACTGTTACCGTCACCACGACCAGTCTGTGGTGTTACAGTGACTGCTACCGTCACCACGACCAGTCTGTGGTGCTACAGTGACTGCTACCGTCACCACGACCAGTCTGTGGTGCTACAGTGACTGCTACCAAAACCACGACCAGTCTGTGGTGCTACAGTGACTGCTACCAAAACCACGACCAGTCTGTGGTGCTACAATGACTGCTACCGTCACCACCACCAGTCTGTGGTGTTACAGTGACGGTTACCATCACGACCAGTCTGTAGTGTTACAGTGACGGTTACCGTCACCACGACCAGTCTGTGGTGTTACAGTGACTACTACCGTCACCACGACCAGTCTGTGGTGTTACAGTGACGGTTACCGTCACCACGACCAGTCTGTGGTGTTACAGTGACGGTTACCATCACGACCAGTCTGTGGTGTTACAGTGACTACTACCGTCACCACGACCAGTCTGTGGTGTTACAGTGACGGTTACCGTCACCACGACCAGTCTGTGGTGTTACAGTGACGGTTACCATCACGACCAGTCTGTGGTGTTACAGTGACTACTACCGTCACCACGACCAGTCTGTGGTGTTACAGTGACGGTTACCGTCACCACGGCCTGTCTATGGTGTTAACATTACCATGACCAGCCTGTGGTGCTACAATTCTCATGACTTCATAATTAAATTCATGGAAAGCTCTAAATTCGCATGTCATACAGAACTGGAAGATATAGAAGGGGATAATCAGGCTTTATCAGAGGAAATGCAGGGCACCTCCGGTTCCCTGGATCGAGAGCATTAAGGAACTCTAGAAGAGCTGGAAAGTACGTGCCCACGTCACTCACATCTCAGTGGTTCGTTTGTTTATGACCAGTCAGCTGACGTCTTAAATGATGGCAGGTTGGGTGATGGAGGCCAACGGCCATACCACGTTGAACGCACAGCTTCTCGTCCGATCAGAAACGTTGGGTTTGGTTAGTACGTGGATGGGTGACCGCCTGGGAACACTATATGCTGCTGGCATCAATCTTTTTTAAGCACCAGACGAGCCTGGCCCATGGCCGGGCTCCGGGAGTAGACCCTAGAAACTCGTATCAAAGGTATATTAAAGGAGGCTTTCTTTCCTCACCTTCCCTCCTTCCTTCTCTCCATTCCTCTCTTCCTGCCCTCCCTCTCTTTTCTTGATAATGTCCCCCTCTCTCTCTCTCTCTTCTCTTCTTCTCTCAATCTTTTTTCCACCCTTACCACCCTTTCCTTCCGACTGTCCCTCTGTTTCTCCTCTCTTCCCCTTCCTTCCGACCGCCTGTTTGCACCCCCCCACCCCTTCTATCTCGTCCCACCGTCCCTCCTCCCCACTACTTCCTCCCTGCAGCCAAAACAGTCATGGGATGCGGGGGAAGCCCGCTGATTGCTACACAAAAGGAGCTGATGACCCCAGAAACAAGAGGGTCCAGCGTGCCATTGTTGATCCTGGGGCGCAGGTCCACCGCAAGTGGCTTGATTGGTGAAGGTTCCTCGCCTTATCTTACTCTGGGTGCGAGGGGGAGGAGGGAGGAGCCTCACCAGGAAGTTTGGACAAGGACCTGCAACAAGGAGGGAGGGAGGGGGAGGAGGGGCCTCACCAGGATGCCTGGTCACAGACCGAGCCAGAAGGGTGATTCTTCCCCCTTCCCCTACCCATTGGGGAGGGGGGAAAACAACAGGTAAATAACAGGCAGAATATTACTCTACTAGTACCACACCGATACCACGGTACTACTGCACAGATACCACGCCACTATACCTCACTATACCACAATGATACCATACCACTGCCAACCTAACTACATCACTTCTATATTTTTGTTGATTGATTAATTTATCGTCCGGTGTGTTTGAAAGCTGAAGATATATTTGTCCACCATCCCAGCAGCTTCTCTTTGCACGCATTCTGTGTGCTATTACACCACGGTCACACTTATCCAAGACTTTCCTCGTTATTTTGCCCAAAACTTTATCGAAGCGCATCAGCAGTAAAGACAAGCTTATTATTATTATTATTATTATTATTATTATTATTATTATTACCGGTATAAAAATAAACATTAAATTCACATATGTCATATAACGATAAGCGAGACGAATCACCTACTCTAAACTAGTTTTTTTTTCTGGTTTGCGTAGACGTTTCTAACCAATGTGTTTTGGAAACTTATTTGACAGAAATTTTGTTAAGACTGTGATAATACATGATGTGAGTCCTGCTACCTGTGGATAGATGGTGGTACCTGCACGCAGTCCAACATATGCACCACAACCCAGGCTGAGCAGCGACTAACTTGACGAACTAATACAGTACCCTCTTGTAGACAGCCATGAAGGGGGTGTGTTGGTGACACCCTCTATGTATGAAGTGTTATAAAAATGCCTTTATCCCCTTACACTCACTGAATATCTTACTGCACTCATTCCACCAATAGTTTTCGTAACTATTAAAAGGCATTTTGCACCATCTGCCGAACATCCTGCTCCCGCAGGGAGTAATTTTTGGACCAATTCTTCCATGATGCGAATGATGCTGCATCTCGGCTCAGTTGTAGGGAGCACAGTTCAAGGTATCAACAATGTAAAGACAGATTTTTTAAAAGGGTGAGATCAAGACGAGGGGACACAAATGGAAGCTAAATATCAGAATGAGACAAACAGCTATAATAAAGAACTTTAGCGTGAGGGCGTGAGTAAGAGGAGAAGGGAGGCAGAGGAAGGAGATAAGAAGGGAGGTAGAGGAAGGAGAGAAGAAGGGAGGCAGAGGAAGGAGAGAAGAAGGGAGGTAGAGGAAGGAGAGAAGAAGGGAGGCTGAGGAAGGAGAGAAGAAGGGAGGCTGAGGAAGGAGAGAAGAAGGGAGGCTGAGGAAGGAGAGAAGAAGGGAGGTAGAGGAAGGAGAGAAGAAGGGAGGCTGAGGAAGGAGAGAAGAAGGGAGGCTGAGGAAGGAGAGAAGAACGGAGGCTGAGGAAGGAGAGAAGAAGGGAGGTAGAGGAAGGAGAGAAGAAGGGAGGCAGAGGAAGGAGAGAAGAAGGGAGGTAGAGGAAGGAGAGAAGAAGGGAGGCTGAGGAAGGAGAGAAGAACGGAGGCTGAGGAAGGAGAGAAGAAGGGAGGCTGAGGAAGGAGAGAAGAAGGGAGGCTGAGGAAGGAGAGAAGAAGGGAGGCTGAGGAAGGAGAGAAGAAGGGAGGCTGAGGAAGGAGAGAAGAAGGGAGGTAGAGGAAGGAGAGAAGAAGGGAGGCTGAGGAAGGTGTGGAGGAAATCATCAGTGAATTGAATCTCACATAAGAGAAACTCATGAAGGTTGGAGATGCTTCAAGCTTTTTTTTTTATGCAGTCCCAGGAGCTAGAGGTGAGCTCACACACACACATACACACACACACGCGCGCGAGGTGTGACACGACCCCTGCAACCCAAAATAGGTAAGTACACACACACAAACACATACAAACAGACACAGACAGAGAGACAGACAAGAGACACACACACAGGCATATAGGTGTGAATCGACCCTTGCAACTACAAATAGGTAAGTACACACATACACACAAACGCTCACACACACACACACACACACACACACACACACACACACACATGCGTGTGTGTGCACGACCTACGGGTCTCCACTAATTACTCCATATCCTGTGACACACGTGTTGATTGACAGACTGACCGACAGACGATACAGTGACGCCCCCTCACCCTCCCCCTCCTCTCCCCCCTCCACCAGCATCCCTCCCCACCCATCAACGCACCACATCCCCAGCACCATACAACACCGCTTCCTAACGCACTGTATCACACCATGCTATAAAACTTCCCACCATACTTCATTATACCGCACTGTAATGCGTCGTACAGCGCTGTACTGTAATGTACCGTATTGCATTGTATCGCACTGTACCACACTACCGCACCGTAAAGCATCATACAGCACAGTAGCACACTATACCGTTCCGAATTATATCGCACTGTACTGCACCGTAATGTATCGTACAACACCGTACCGTACCGAATTGTATCGCACTGTACCATACCGTAATTGATAGTACAGTACTGTACCACGCTGTACCGTACCGTTTGTATCGGTCTGTACCACGCTGTATCGCACCTCAATGAACCAGGCTGTTACTGCTGGCCGTAGTCCAACATACGAACCACAGCCCAGCTAATCGGGTACTGAATAATTATCTGTCCAGCTTCCTCTTGAAGGCAGCCAGGGGTCTGTTGGTAATTCCCCTTATTCCTGGTGGGAGGCCCCGGACCTTAATGTATCGTAATGTTAATGTATCGTAATGTATTGCGCGTGGGAAAAATGCAGTAGGATAGCCATGAGAAATCAGATTATAGATAGCCATGGGAAATCAGATTATAAAAACAGACAATGAGAATGGGGCGGTACAGAGGATGGACGCCAAATACCCAGAACAAAAGAAGATGAAATATAAAAAGACGTGGAAAATAGACACCGGGAATGGGAATATTTATGGAACTCCAAGGAATGGGAATACAGGAAGGCAGACTGGAACTACTTCCAGTTTCAACGCCAGGAAGACCAGGACGAGGAGGAGGAAGGAGGAGGAGGAGGGGGGCAGAGTGAGAGTCGAGATATAGGAATAGGAGAGGGAGATGAAGGAAGAGGAAGAAAGTATAAATAGTGAGGGTTGACAACTGAGAAACAAAGACAGTAAGAGAATGTTGATGAATGAAAATAACAAAAGAATGATGAATGTTTGCCAAGAGTAAACGTTCTTAACATGTTGTGTGTTGAATGATCTAACGTGAGAGCATACGGGTGCATTCCTATATGTTTAGGTCCTGGAAAACATCAGAAAACATCATCTCAATAAGTGTAAAGGGACCATGACTCTTCACTCTCCCTTCATGCATAAGGGAGATGGCCAACAATCCCCTAGTTGTCTTCAAGAGGGAACTCGACAGATTCCTCAAAACAGTCCCTGATCAGCCGGTGCATACGTTGGACTGCAGGCGGCAGGCACTAACAGCTTGATACCTCAGGCCAGCAACCATGAGGCCTGGTCTGGGACCGGGCCGCGGGGAAGGTGACATCTGAGACCGGGCCGCGGGGAAGGTGACATCTGAGACCGGGCCGCGGGGAAGGTGACATCTGAGACCGGGCCGCGGGGAAGGTGACATCTGAGACCGGGCCGCGGGGAAGGTGACATCTGAGACCGGGCCGCGGGGAAGGTGACGTCTGGGAGCGACTCCAGGTGAACTTCAGACCAAGAAGCATCCACAAGACAAATCCACAGATTCCACTTGAAGAAACGGATATCAAAGGTGGAAAATCACACAGTCAACTACTTGCTGATCGTTCTAGGGGTCATCGCCCCCGCGACCCGCTAATCTGTGTAATCATTTACCTAACAAAATCAGTGCGGAATTTAATGTTAACATTATATATCTAGCGAAACCTCTGCTAGTATATGTTTATTAGAGAACTGGAGAATATTGAGCTTAAACTAAATACATCGTATAAAGTCCAGGACAGAGGGAACAGAAAGGCATAAATTTAATTAGAAGAAATATAAAATGTGTTTTATCGTACGCAAAATTCAGGGCAAAAACCACATCCAGTGTCGGGCCCTTGCTTAAAGGAGATGGAACCTGCACTGAGTGGTGATAAAGAAATGAGTCAAATACTATAAGTGAAGATACGACTCTGTGTTCTTTTAGCCACTAATCAATCTCAAGACTTACGACCCATGTGAGTTTTTCATGAGTGGGACTACATGCTGCTGGCATCTCCGCATTTTCCGACTTAGCCCTAACTTCCCTTACCTTCCAAGAAACCACTGATAGCAAGCCCTTAAACTGTCCCAGGCCCACACTCTTTGAATTCCATACATAAATATCAAGAACAAGAAATCACTATCTTATGCCCTAATCTATGGAGTAGCCTAAACACAGGGATCATCCCACAGTCGCTAAAGCCACCAACATAGTCTCACTCCACCAAAGATTCGGAAAAGCAAGTGCAAAAGAATACAGACTGATAGCGCCAACTTCGCACATTATCAAAATCTTTGAAGCAAGACTGCCAGTCACACGGACTCACAACAACTGCACAACCCAGGGCAGCACTGATTTAGGGCACGTCAATCCTGCCTTTCACAACTGTCGGACCATTATATGTTCATGGATACACTGGAAGACAAGCAAAATGCATTTGTAGTGTGCACGGACTTTGCCAAAGCCTTTGTCAAGTGCGACCATGGTGCGAGTGTGTACAAAATGTGTGCAAAAGGAACAACTGGGAAAGTGAGCCGATTGATATTCAACTTTATAACAAATAGAATCCAAAGACTAATAGTGAACAGAGTGAAATCGAAAGCTGCCAGAGTGAAAACTATTCCCCCAAGCACAGTACTCGCCCCACTTCTCTTATTCCCCCAAGCACAGTACTCGCCCTACTTCTCTTATTCCCCCAAGCACAGTACTCGCCCCACTTCTCTTATTCCCCCAAGCACAGTACTCGCCCTACTTCTCTTATTCCCCCAAGCACAGTACTCGCCCTACTTCTCTTATTCCCCCAAGCACAGTACTCGCCCCACTTCTCTTATTCACCCTTATATTCTACGTGGACTGAGACATAACCATACCACCGTAAACAGCAAATTTCAAGCTGATATAAACCAAATTTTCGAGTGGAACACTTGACATCTAAATGATGTTCAATGAAGGCAAATTTCAGTTTCTCTGCAATGGAAAAAATGAGGAATTAATGACTGAAACGGAGTACAAAACAGCTCAAGTCATTCAGAAGAGCGGAAGTTTAATTACAGTGAAAGACATAAGAGTGACAATGCCCGAGGAAAATAATTAGTTAAATTATTAAAACATTTCAACGAAGAGATGCCGACACACTGATGATTCTTTTCAAGTCACTTGTTCTCTCTGTGGATAGGAATATTGCTATATACTTGCAATGTCCTTCGAGGCAGCAAATACTGAGGAACTGAAAAACGTTTAGTTCTGCTCGAAGAAACTCAGTGAGGCATTTGAATGCTTAAATTCCCTTGAACTTTATTCTCTGCAACGCAGGACAGATAAATCGCAATGCTCACCTAGAAAATTCTGGAGAGGCTGGTCCCAGATCTACACAATGAAATCATTTCACAAAGCAAAAGGCTCAGCAGAGGTGCAAAATACCGCCATTGTAAAGGAAGATCACAATGCTTATCGCTAAAGGACAACTCAGTATCTATAAATGGACCAATACTCTTCATTACGCTTCCATCAAGCATAAGGTGAATTACCAGGAAGCCCCTGGCTCTCTTCAAGAAAGCTGAAGGAGAAGGAGAAGAAGAAGCAGCACCTACCTTCACTTAGTGAAGGTAAAAACAACCACACTCAACACTGTCATACCAGGTTAAAATAACCAGCAGCTATTAAAAATAACATTAAATTTTTAATGTCAAGAGAGTCTTCATAAGAGACCTGATAATTTCCTCAAGTCAGTTCCTGATCAGCAGGGCTGTGGTGCATATGTTGGACTGCTAATGTCTCACGTAACACAACAATGCATGTGTCACGTAACACAACAATGCATGTGTTACGTAACACAATGCATGTGTCACGTAACACAACAATGCATGTGTCACGTAACACAATGCATGTGTCACGTAACACAATGCATGTGTCACGTAACGCAACAATGCATGTGTCACGTAACACAACATTGAATGTGTCACGTAACACAACAATCCATGTGTCACGTAACACAACAATGAATGTGTTACATAACACAACAATGAATGTGTTACGTAACACAACAATGCATGTGTCACGTAACACAACATTGAATGTGTCACGTAACACAACAATGCATGTGTCACGTAACACAACAATGCATGTGTCACGTAACACAACAATGAATGTGTCACGTAACACAACAATGTGTCACGTAACACAACAATGCATGTGTCACGTAACACAACAATGCATGTGTCACGTAACACAACAATGCATGTGTCACGTAACAACAATGCATGTGTCACGTAACAACAATGCATGTGTCACGTAACACAACAATGCATGTGTCACGTAACAACAATGCATGTGTCACGTAACACGTAAGAATGCACGTGTCACGTAACACATAAGACTGCATGTGTCGTGTAACACAATAATGAATGGAATTCAGAGATAGTCTCCCTTTCCTCGGATCAAACCTATTTACTTCCCAATTCTCAGGCGATGTATAACCCTTGCGGGTTAAAAAAATTTCAATACATAATAATAATAATAATAATAATAATAATAATAATAATAATAATAATATTTTTGTACAGATTACACTTCGTTGATTTATGTTCGATATTAAATACAACACAATCCTAGACCGGGTTTAAATGACAGACATGATCCACTAGGCTGTTGGTAATTATAATAATTAGCCGCTGGGTCAGCAAGAACACCAGCAGCAGGCTGGAGAGGCTGCTGGGTCAGCAGCAACACCAGCAGCAGGCTGGAGAGGCTGCTGGGTCAGCAGCAACACCAGCAGCAGGCTGGAGAGGCTGCTGGGTCAGCAGCAACACCAGCAGCAGGCTGGAGAGGCTGCTGGGTCAGCAGCAACACCAGAAGCAGGATGGAGAGGGTGCTGGGTCAGCAGCAACACCAGCAGCAGGTTGGAGAGGCTGCTGGGTCAGCAGCAACACCAGCAGCAGGCTGGAGAGGCTGCTGGGTCAGCAGCAACACCAGAAGCAGGTTGGAGAGGCTGCTGGGTCAGCAGCAACACCAGAAGCAGGATGGAGAGGCTGCTGGGTCAGCAGCAACACCAGCAGCAGGTTGGAGAGGCTGCTGGGTCAGCAGCAACACCAGAAGCAGGTTGGAGAGGCTGCTGGGTCAGCAGCAACACCAGAAGCAGGATGGAGAGGCTGCTGGGTCAGCAGCAACACCAGAAGCAGGATGGAGAGGCTGCTGGGTCAGCAGCAACACCAGCAGCAGGCTGGAGAGGCTGCTGGGTCAGCAGCAACACCAGCAGCAGGCTGGAGAGGCTGCTGGGTCAGCAGCAACACCAGCAGCAGGCTGGAGAGGCTGCTGGGTCAGCAGCAACACCAGCAGCAGGTGTTGGGGGCAATGTTTACACAAACACAAGAATAATTTTAGCTAACAAGGCAGTTTTGACGCAGGATAAAAACGGAATAAACAATGGATTGAGGAGAAGGATAAAAGGGGGCGATGAATGAGATGAGAGTGGGAGGAGGAAAGGGAGAAGAGGTAAATAAAGTGGGGGGAAGGGAGGGAGAAGAGGTAAGGCAGAAGTGAAAAGGTAGTGAAGGGAGACGCGGTGTGAGGTGTAATGAAAGTGATGATGATGCGGGGGTAATGGCAGGGTAGGAGAAAGCTGGGGAGATATAGGGTCACATACCAGCACACAGCGTGCACCACTAGTACCTCCACTACCAGCACACAGCGTGCACCACTAGTACCTCCACCACCAGCACACAGCGTGCACCACTAGTACCTCCACTACCAGCACACAGCGTGCACCACTAGTACCTCCACTACCAGCACACAGCGTGTACCACTAGTACCTCCACCACCAGCACACAGCGTGCACCACTAGTACCTCCACCACCAGCACACAGCGTGTACCACTAGTACCTCCACCACCAGCACACAGCGTGTACCACTAGTACCTCCACCACCAGCACACAGCGTGCACCACTAGTACCTCCACTACCAGCACACAGCGTGCACCACTAGTACCTCCACCACCAGCACACAGCGTGCACCACTAGTACCTCCACCACCAGCACACAGCGTGCACCACTAGTACCTCCACCACCAGCACACAGCGTGCACCACTAGTACCTCCACCACCAGCACACAGCGTGCACCACTAGTACCTCCACACCAGCACACAGCGTGTACCACTAGTACCTCCACCACCAGCACACAGCGTGCACCACTAGTACCTCCACCACCAGCACACAGCGTGTACCACTAGTACCTCCACCACCAGCACACAGCGTGCACCACTAGTACCTCCACCCAGCCAGGCACACAGCGCAGCACCACTAGTACTCCACCACCAGCACGCGTGCACACTACTCACCAGCACACAGCGTGTACCACTAGTACTCTCCACCACCCAGCACACAGCGTGCACCACTAGTACCTCCACCACCAGCACAGCGTGCACCACTAGTACCTCCACCACCAGCACACAGCGTGCACCACTAAAGTACCTCCACCACCAGCACACAGCGTGACCACTAGTACCTCCACCACCAGCACACAGCGTGCACCACTAGATACCTTCCACCACCAGCACACAGCGTGCACCACTCAAGTACCTTTCCACATACCTAGTCCTACCCCAGACGGTGCACCACTAGTACCTCCACCACCAGCACACAGCGTGCACCACTAGTACCTCCACTACCAGCACACAGCGTGCACCACTAGTACCTCCACCACCAGCACACAGCGTGCACCACTAGTACCTCCACTACCAGCACACAGCGTGCACCACTAGTACCTCCACTACCAGCACACAGCGTGCACCACTAGTACCTCCACTACCAGCACACAGCGTGCACCACTAGTACCTCCACCACCAGCACACAGCGTGCACCACTAGTACCTCCACTACCAGCACACAGCGTGCACCACTAGTACCTCCACCACCAGCACACAGCGTGCACCACTAGTACCTCCACCACCAGCACACAGCGCTGCCACCCCACTAGCTATACCTCCACCACCAGCACACAGCGTGCACCACTAGTACCTCCACCACCAGCACCCATACAGCGTGCACCACTAGTACCTCCACCACCAGCACACAGCGTGCACCACTAGTACCTCCACCACCAGCACACAGCGTGCACCACTAGTACCTCCATCACCAGAAAAACCAATAACAGCACCACGTCTGATAGATCCAACGTTCACAACAGCGCCACCACAACTAGATGTCAATGATAATACTCTTCAGAGTACCTGTCTATAGTCTAGCATGTAGCTACGTGTACAACCCTACAGAAGGCAGGACACAATGATGACATGGAGAATGTACAAGAAAATTTGACTGTATCCATTCATTCAAACAAACTATTGGGAGAGTCTAATTGTGCTTCCTTATCTAATTTTTAGTTCTTATATTAGCTTCTTTTCTTGGACATTTATTAATTATTACTTACATATTCTCTTCTCTCCCTTCTTTCTAATATTTCATTTCTTTCAAATACCTCCTCTCCCTCTCTCTCCTTCCCTCCCATCTCGCATTAAACTTTTTTTTAGGCATACGTTAGTGTGTAATGTGTATATTTAACTTACGATAAGCTAACACTGTGTGATTTATTTCCTCTCTTACCAACTCTGTTCCTCTGTCCTCTGTGCTGCGTCTGTTCCTCTATGAGGTAGTGTGTGAAATGACTGGCGAAATAAATGTTGGTTACGGAGGAGTGGTTTCTTGAGTTTTCTCTACCTTACCAGTTGTCAGTCTCGCGGGCCATGGCCGATGAGGTTTGCCGGTACTGTCCCGGCCCCGGGTCTTGTCCAGTTGGTGACCCGGCGGGGCCATGGCCCTAGTGGTCCGCTCCCAGAACCAGGCCCACCTCAAATTTACGTCCAGATATAGACGTTACTTTGAGGTGGGAAGCTTCAGAACTACTGTTACCTGGAGTACGATTAGTTACGCGTTAGTGACCTTACTGATACGAGGGTAACAACATTACCACTTGGGAATTTATGAAGTAATATAGAGGGCAGGTACAGAAGAGTGGGTTGGGGTGGAGGGCGGGGTTCAGCAGTGCCTCTCCAACTCCCCACCACTTATAATTCTTAACAAGAATTCCCTCCAGCGATAACACAGAAAAATTCAAATATTGGAGCGACATTCCTAAAGAAACAGACAGTATAATTACTTATGTGATATGTAATGATATCTCATTAGTGAAAATAAGATAACAGAAACTTCAAGCAAATACTTAACATTTACTTGCAAAGATGAAACATGAACGGCATATATCCAGACGCACGAAATCGTAATAACGCTATTGCAAACAAACCACGGAACAAGTCTACCTGGAGGGTACTCCGGGGATCAACGCCCCCGCGGCCCGGTCCACCAGGTGGATCAGCCTCGTTGATCAGGCTGTTACTGCTGGCCGCACGCAGTTCAACGTAGGAACCACAGCCCAGCTGATCCGGCACCGACTTTAGGTATCTGTCCAGCTCCCTCTTGAAGACAACCAGGGGTCTACTGGTAATGCCCCTTATGGCTGGTGGGAGGCTGTTGAACAGTCTTATTGCGTTTTCTCTTAGTGTACCAGTGGCGCCCCTACTTTTCACTGGGGGTACGTTGCATCGCCTGCCAAGTCTTTTGCTTTCGTAGGGAGCGATTTATGTGTGCAGATTAGGGACCAGTGGGGGTTAGAACCTATGGCGAGTGAGTAGATGGGTTCAAAACCCACCCATTCTTTGATTTGGTATATACCTAGATGTACTCCTGTTAACCCTTTCTGATGGTTAGTTCCTAAGCCTTTTGTGTATCCATATGCTCTTGCATATGGATACACAGGACGGGGGGATGACCGCAACCCCAGTCATCCCCACCGTCATTCCCCTGGCCAGTCTGGGATAAAAAGGATGAAATATAAGGAAAGTGATAAACATGTAACAATATGTACTTGAAATGTATCCCTCAAACCTCATGTACTGCATATGCCATCTTTATACCAGCAATGTATTTTTTAAATCTTTTGTACCATATGTAATAAAATATACCTATAAGAAAGCCACTTTTATCTGATGAATGTCTAACCAACCAGACTGTGGCTGCCAACGGCCCACAGGCATCATTATCTGGCTGTTCAGGCATATGCAAGACATGTCTACAGGAGTCCAAAATGTCACCATCATGCAATTTTTTTTAACGCACTCCTGACAGTAGCCTTCGACTCAGCATCTGTTCGTTCATTACCCAGGACACCAACGTGTCTGGGTCAGAAACAGAACTCCCATGCCCTTGTAACCAGAGTGAAGACGGGTCAATCACTCCTGGACACACCATTCACGCCAGTCTTCAGACCAGTCCTGCGGGTGGACCATATTTACCCCAGTTGGCCACAGTCTCCCCAGGTACCACCCAAGCCTTCCCCTAACCAGTCCACAAGTGTCACCCACTAACGCACTCCTAACGGGAGTTTCGCCATTGTTTAATATAAAATTTTGGGGTGGGTATTGGCCGCAAGTTTTTTCACCTCAAGAATTGTATGAAAAACTGGCTCTCGGCGGAGAGTTTTCTTTAGCGTGTTAAGTGAAGCGAATCGGCCCACTCTAATTATGTAAGCCATGGAAGAGCGATGTTTTAAGAGTTCTGCTTAAACCCGCCCAGTACTGAACCTCCCCGGTATTAAACCTACCCGGTATTTAACTTACCCGCTATTAAACTTACCCGCTATTAAACTTACCTAATACTAAACCTGCCCAGTACTGAACATACTGCTTTATCTGGTATTACACCTGCCTTGTATTAAACCTACCTGGTGCTGATTCTTCCCGATATTAAGCCTGGTATTGAAACTACCGGGTATTGCAACCTACCAGGTTTAAGCCTACCTGCTGTTAATCTTAACCTGTATTAAATATAGCCAATCTGAACCTCCCACAAACCAGGAAGAATGAGAAAGAGATGTAAACGTGAGTAGTACACAAAAAAAAAACACTCAAATATTAAGAGGAAACAGAAGAAATGAGTTCCTGTATGTAAGAAGTGAAGTGCATCGATCATCACATATATTTTAAGAGATTCGGCTGACCCAAGTTAGAGTATAAATAAAAAAAAATGAATTAGTTGGCAATACAAAACCCATTAATCACAGCCAACGGAAATCGAAATGCATAGGTTCTGTGCTGTGTGTGTTTGCAAATACGAAACGACCACGGGGAAACCGAATGAAAAAAATGCATATTTGACCAACCAAAAAAAAAAAAATCGTGATCTCTGAACTAAAGCATATATTTTCACCCTAAAATGTGTTATAGCATTATTTTATACTTACCAATGTATAACACGCAATACCCCGAAAACCAGTGGAAAGGAACCACTAGGTAAAAACCACGCGAGTATCAGACTAACTGTAGTAGTCGCAATCATTCAGCCCCAAAATTTTTTTAGTGCTAGGAAGCAAAAAAATAATGGCAAGAAATTACAAGAACTTAGTACCACTTCAGTAGGAAAACTCTCATAACACATTAAAGGTAGAAAGCCAGAGGCTGCCTCATCAGAGCCACAGATATTGTCAACAACAACAAAAATTTCCCATCTCTAGGTCTTAAAACAAATAACATAATACTGTTTGATAGTGGACTCCACCGATGAAGATGCAATATTTGCTGTTTTGACAGAGACCCAGAAATTTTTTTTTACAATGAAATATGGTTACCTGGGTACATTGTACTTGGATGCAGCCCAAAGAAAATAGGCCGTAAGGAAGAGTTGGTCCGTATGTTAAAGAATCGATCATTAAAGTGCAATGACTTAACACCACAAATGAGTGAGTAGAAAGTGAGTCAAAACATAGTTATTATACTTGTATATAAACCACCAAATACAACTTCCCAGCATAATATACCTTTGATGAGTTCGGAGAACATTTGGAGGTACTGGCACGGCCTTGGCCAGCACCTCCAAAAACCAACTATTGAAAATCGAATATAATTCTGAAAAATCTTTCAAACCCTGCCCCGATGTCCTCTTCCTTGACGATCTAAATTTGGAAGAGTGTAACAAATACTGCAACAGCAGAGACAATTCCAGGAGGTAGTTCGAACGAAAACACACGAACAAACTTTTAAAACCTAGTGATTAATTTGCCTTAAGCCAGCATATAGCGGAATCGACCTGACTAGAAGATACTCATGACAGTGTTGAAAACACATCAGGCTCGTACCTCAACCTTACTGAAGCTGAGACCCGCATGAAGCAGTGTTCATGCGGGTCTCAGCATCTAAACACAAAGAGGGTGTATTCAACAAGAAGTACATCAACTGGAATCAAATATATGACGATCGTACTGAAATATACTGGGAAAATGGTATGAGAAACATGAATTTGAATTACTGGCACTAGAAGTTGATCCAGACTCATGCCACTAGGAAAAAGCGTCTTCAGATAAGCTTCAGGTTATCTCTAACAAACCATAAAAATCTCAGGATGTTTCGGTCCGTCCTGGACCAACGTTAAATCACAACTGATTTGACACTGGCCAAGGGCAGACAGAAACGTCACTCTAACGTTATTAAGCCTATCCTGTATTAAAGCTATCATGTATTAAACCCCTCCCGTATTAAACCCATCCCGTATTAAACCCATCATGTAGTAAACATCCTGTATTAATGCTGAAGATTCCTGCGGTGGAGTCGAAACCTTTATTGGTGATCCAGAAGATGAATAGTGAACCTCCAGTATAGTGGGTGACGACCTCTGATATCTGAATGATGATGCCCCCCACAACCAACACCCGCCCACCCTTATACCACCCCGCCCACACACTCTTATACCACCCCGCCCTCACACTTTTATACCACCCCGCCCTCACACTCTTATGCCACCCACGCCCACACACCCTTATCCCACCCCGCCCGACCACCCTTATTTCACCCCACCCGACCACCCTTATACCACCCCGCCCTCATACCACCCACGCTCTCACACCCTTATACCACCCCGTTCTCATACCCACACCACCCACGCCCACGTTATCAACTGTTACCAATTCAACTTCACACCCACGTCTACCCCTTCCCATGCCCACTCCACCCATGTTATCCCCCACTCCCACACCACACACGCCCACACCACACACGCCTTCCCTCTGCATTGTATCTAACATCGTACAAACATTTCAGTTTACAGGATTCACACAAACAGTTTCTCGTTTGTGTTGAAACATTTAATTAGCATGCCCACGCCCATCTCAAACATGCCCACGCCCATCTCAAACATGCCAACGCTCACTACAAACATGCAAACGCCCTCCCCAAACATGCTTGCGCCCACCCTAAACACGCCCATCTAAAACATACCAACGCCCACCGAAAAAGACGCCCACGCCAGTCACGCCCATCCCAAACATGCCCACGCCCGCCCCAAGCTTGTGCACCCCTAAAGACGCCCACGCTCAACTCCAATACGTCCAAATTCACCGCAAACACTCCTACACCCACCCCAGACACGCCACGCCCACACAAAACACGCCCGCGTGTCTTGTGTGGGCTAAGTTCATGCTCTGGGCTTTCAAAACAGGTTCAGTGACTGCCAGAACCTTAGAGCTCTTCCCAAACAGTACTGGAGTCACTTATACACGGGAATTATCCATGAAAATAATAGAATTATTAATTTATTCATAAAGAAAACGCTAAACCCGCAGCGTTAATACAGCACCTAAGGAACTGGAGGTAATCAGGTGTGATTCAGAGAAGAGTAGCTCCAACTCTTTGGATCAAGAGACCTTCACCACAGAGGTGTGTAAACACACACCTCTGCATTCATTATTAATAGTTCTTAATCTTGAAATATTTTCTCTCCAACGTAAGAGACCGGACCTGGTAAGAGACCGGACCTGGTAAGAGACCGGACCTGGTAAGAGACAGAACCTGGTCTGAGACAGAACCTGGTCTGAGACCAGACCCTGGGGAAGATAATCCCCGGGACCACTATAACAGATAATGTTTTGGGTTGTGTTCGATCTTATGCAACTTCATCTTATATGTTCAATGTTGATCTTCTGTTTTCATTTTTGTGTTTCTTGCCTCTGTGTTTTGTTATTGTTGATTTATACTTGTACCATGACCATGCTATGAGTCTCCTTCCTACGTCAGTGCTGCTGTTGTTGTTGCTGCTGCTGCTGCTGTTACTGCTACTACTGCTGTTACTGCTGCTGCTACTGCTGTTACTGCTGCTGCTACTACTGCTGTTACTGCTGCTGCTACTGCTGTTACTACTGCTGCTACTACTGCTGTTACTGCTGCTGCTACTGCTGTTACTACTGCTGCTACTACTGCTGTTACTGCTGCTGCTACTGCTGTTACTACTGCTGCTACTGCTGTTGCTACTACTGACTGCTGCTGCTTTTGCTGCTGCTGTTACTGCTGCTGCTACTGCTGTTACTGCTGCTGCTAGTGATGCTATTGCTGCTGCTACTCCTTTACCTCCTCTGCTACTGTCTTATTATCTAATACTCTGGAAATACTACAATGGTTATCACTATTATATGTGTGTATGTGTACTCACCTAACTGTAGTTGCAGAGGTCAATTCATAGCTCCTGGCCCCGCCTCTTCACTGGTCTTCAGTGTGTGTGTGTGTGTGTGTGTGTGTGTGTTGTTGTCGTTTCTGTGCTTCTGTCGATGAGTACTTGCTGAGTTTTTGACTTCCTCCCTCCCCTGAGTCTTCTCCTGAGTGCTTCCCCTCCCTCCCCTCCCCTGAGTGCTTCCCCTCCCCTTCCCCTACCCTCATCATTAGCAGCGTTTGCAAGCAGCTAGATTACACCACAGCGAGATTTAATAAGCACTTGACCGAGCCGGCCAGTAAACGATTTTTTTCCATGATAATGCTAGCCAACCCTCACTTACCCTCACTTACAAGAGACACACTTGAATTAGACTAAATTGGAACACACGGTGAGACTTGCAGCAGCAGTGAGCATGTTGCAGCAGTGATCATGGTGCAGCGGATCATGGTGACATCAGATTGCAGCAGTGACATGTTCAGCAGTGAGCTGTCAGCAGTGATCATGGTGCAGCAGTGATCATGGTGCAGCAGTGAGCATGGTGCAGCAGTGATCATGTTGCAGCAGTGATCATGGTGCAGCAGTGATCATGGTGCAGCAGTGATCATGGTGCAGCAGTGAGCATGTTGCAGCAGTGATCATGGTGCAGCAGTGATCATGGTGCAGCAGTGAGCATGGTGCAGCAGTGATCATGGTGCAGCAGTGATCATGGTGCAGCAGTGAGCATGGTGCAGCAGTGAGCATGTTGCAGCAGTGATCATGTTGCAGCAGTGAGCATGTTGCAGCAGTGAGCATGTTGCAGCAGTGAGCATGGTGCAGCAGTGAGCATGGTGCAGCACTGAGATGGTGCAGCACTGAGCCTGGTACTGAACTGAGCATGGTGCAGCTCCCAGCATGGTACTACACTGAGCATGGTGCAGCACTGAGCAAGGTACTGCACTGAGCATGGTGCAGCACTCAACATGGTACTGCATTGAGCATGGCACTGAACTGAGCATGTTGCAGCACTGAAAATGTTGCAGCAGTGAGCATGGTGCAGCAGTGAGCATGGTACTGCACTGAACATGGTGCAGCACTGCCAGATCACTGCCAGAGCAGGTGCCAGATCAACCAGGCTGTGATGGATATGTGGGGCAGCGGGCCTCCAGCAGCAACAGCCTGGTTGACCAGGCAGCCAGACGAGCTGGCCATGGCAGCTCAGAGAGTAGATAAACTCTCGAAACTCTTCAAAGGTAAGGTATGGTGCAGCACTGAGCCTGGTACTGCACTGAGCATGGTGCAGCACCCAGCATGGTACTGGACTGAGCATGGTGCAGCACTGAGCATGGTGCAGCACTCAACATGGTACTGCACTGAGCATGGTGCAGCACTCAGCATGGTGCAGCACTCAGCATAGTGTAGCACTCAGCATGGTGCAGCACTCAGCATGGTACTGCACTCAACATGGTACTGCACTCAGCATGGTGCAGCCCTCAGCATGGTGCAGCACTCAGCATGGTGCAGCACTCAACATGGTGCAGCACTCAACATGGTGCAGCACTCAGCATGGTGCAGCATTCAGCATGGTGCAGCACTCAGCATGGTGCAGCACTCAGCATGGTGCAGCACTCAGCACAGTGCAGCACTCAGCATGGTACTGCACTCAGCATGGTACTGCACTCAGCATGGTGCAGCACTCAGCATGGTGCAGCACTCAGCATGGTGCAGCACTCAGCATGGTGCAGCACTCAGCATGGTGCAGCACTCAGCATGGTACTGCACTGAGCATGATACTACACTCAGCATGGTGCAGCACTCAGCATGGTACTGCACTGAGCATGGTGCAGCACTCAGCATGGTGCAGCACTCAGCATGGTGCAGCACTCAACATGGTGCAGCACTCAGCACAGTGCAGCACTCAGCACAGTGCAGCACTCAGCATGGTGCAGCACTCAGCATGGTACTGCACTCAACATGGTACTGCACTCAGCATGGTGCAGCACTCAGCATGGTGCAGCACTCAGCATGGTGCAGCACTCAGCATGGTGCAGCACTCAGCATGGTGCAGCACTCAGCATGGTGCAGCACTCAGCATGGTGCAGCACTCAGCATGGTACTGCACTGAGCATGATACTACACTCAGCATGGTGCAGCACTCAGCATGGTACTGCACTGAGCATGGTGCAGCACTCAGCATGGTGCAGCACTCAGCATGGTGCAGCACTCAACATGGTGCAGCACTCAACATGGTGCAGCACTCAGCACAGTGCAGCACTCAGCACAGTGCAGCACTCAGCATGGTACTGCACTCAGCATGGTGCAGCACTCAGCATGGTGCAGCACTCAGCATGGTGCAGCACTCAGCATGGTACTGCACTGAGCATGATACTACACTCAGCATGGTGCACTACAGACCGGGACCGGGTCACAGGGACGTTGGTCGCTGGAAACATCCTTCAGGTATCAGGTAACATCTTACCTCTGCTTTATCTGTGACAGGTTTCTACGTCTCTTCTACCCCCACAGCCCAGCCTGAGGCCAGGCTTCCCTGCTGACCGTCTGGTCAACCAGACTATTTGTGCTAGTGGCCTGCAGGCCCACATAATCATCACAACCTGACTGATTCGGCATTTGTTGAAGGGGCTGTCGAGCTTTTTCCTGAAAACTTCTATCTTCTTTCCATCAATATTTCTGGTATCTGTTGATAACATGTTGAAGAGTCTTGGTCCACGGATACTGACCCAGTTTTCTCTAATTGTGCCCTTGACCTCCCTGCTCCTCACTAGGTTTATTCAACACTTTCTTCCATTGCCTTCGGTCCAGTAAGTTGTTATACCAGCGTGCAGGTCAGGCCAGACCCTCAAGTATAATCCAAATATTTATAAGGCATCTATCCCTTCTCAGTTACAGAGAAAAATTTAAGTACATCGAGACGATCACAATAGTTTACGTTTCATGATTGTATGCGGACAAAACAAGTCCTCTGTACAGTTTCCAACACTGCCACCTTTTCTACCTTGAAAAGTGCTGTGTGTACAGGACAATGTTCAAGTCTTGAGAGCACATGTGATTTGGAAAGTACCATCATTTGCGTTGCTTCTCCTGTTTTGAAATTTCTCATAATCCACACTGTCATTCTTCTGGTCTTTTCTGCATTTGCCTAAATTTGTTTTACAAACGATAAATCCTCTGACATAATTATTCAAAAGTTTTTTAATCCGTACTTTACGCTCTATGATATGGTCTCCTTGCGTCCTGGATACTGAGCTTGATTTGACTGAGATCTTCATCCTAAGCAGTTAAAATTTGTCATCATTGAATATCGTGTTAGCTGCCCAGTGAAATAATGTACTTTTTCAGTGGCTTTTACAGGAATGACTCTCATATTTACTTTATGGTATCGTCTGGAAAATATGAGGAACTTGAAGAGCAGCCACCTCCATGCAGTGAGTTCTGGGTACTTTGGGTAACCGTGTCTTCCTTTACAGACGATACCAGGATCTGCATGAGACTGTCATTCATTGGGGACACGGTAAATCTCCAAGCGAATATAATTCAAGTTTTCCAATGGGCAACGGAAAACAATAAGACACTCAATGAGGACAAATTTCATTTAATCCGTTATGGAAAACTGGAGGAAATAATAGCTAGAACGGAGTATACTGAAAACTCTAACCTCAATAGAACGAAAAAGAAGTGTGAAGTACTTGAGAGCGTTAATGTCAGAGGATTTCACCTTCTAGGATCACATCTGCGAGGAAAAAGATAGGATGGATAATGAGAACTTTCAAAACAAGTGATGCCATGTCATTGATCTTTTTTAAAACATTTGTTCTCTCTAGGCTGGAATACTGCTGTACACTAACAGTCCCATTCAAGGCAGATGAAGTTGCAGATCTAGAGAATGTTTGGAGTCCTTGACCTGTACTTCCTGGACCGTAGATGAGTGATACATCATAATCTACATCTGGAAAACTCTACAGCCGGGCTGTGGTTCGTACGTTGGACTACGTGCGGCCAGCAGTAACTGCCTGGTTGATCAGGGCCTGATTCACCAGGAGGCCTGGTCAAGGACTGGGCCGTTCGGGCGTTGACCTCCCCGGAACACCCTTCAGGTAGACTCCAGGTAGTCACCCAAAATAGCTGAGTGCTACTCACAGTATATATATCGCCTGTGTCTGGACTATACATGCCTATATGGGAACACTGAATTCCACTCCACAGGTCCTGTATGACCGCGAAGCTCTTAGCTCTCACCGAAGCATAAAATAATAATAATAATGCAGAAGATGATAGAAAGCAGTGCTTAGCCTTCCTGTCTATATCTGCTATGAGGATGAGAAACGGTAATGGTGTGGGGACCGTGTCTTCGATTATTGTACCTCTTTTTACTTTGCTTAAACTGTATTTTCTGTTTTGTTTACCACAGCCTCTGTTCTGTTAGTTAGATTTCTTGAATATCCATTCCCCACTTTTGTTACACCTAATGATCTCATCTCGTAAACTACTGCTCTAAGGTCGCATTTGCCAACTTCCTCTGCAAAATCAGCGTTCAGAACATCATTATTTTGTTTTCGTTACCAATGTCTTTGTAATTTTGTCATAGTGATCTAATAGTTGTGGCAGGCACTATTCTCCTGCTCTATATCCATATCGACAGAGGATGTGAAGTTTATGTTTCTCCATGAAGTCAGTAAGTTGATGCGTCGCAACCATTTTCAAGATTTTTAAGATGTGTGACGTTAAGGCCTCAACATAAACCATATCATAGAAGAAAGTAAAGTTTACCTGACCAAGGAAGTACACCTGACTGCCGTGTCAAGACATGGCAGCTGGCAGGAGAGGCAAAACACTCTCCAGTTCACGTAATAAACATTGCCTTCTTGGAGCTATACCTGGGACACCCAGGATTTACACACCGAGAGGTATATATCTTTCAGTGTATATATGTAGTGAGTTTACCTTAATTCCCATTTGAGGAATTCTTGACTGTTGGTAAACAGGTTGCATGCAGCCTTAATGACCCTCGTGTAGTTGATAGATTTCAAACCCCATTACTCAACCAATGTGGAACACATACACTAAGGAGTAGAGGCTTCTAGAGATGCATCAAACTGTATTTTCCCGTGGAAAGGAGGATACAGCGTCATGTATGTATCAATGATTAAGTAGCTAACACATAAATCTGAGGAAACGGTGATTTTGCCGACCCTTTTGCTTCTTACGTGAACGGCCTCACCGTTGAGGCACTCTCTACCACACGATGCTTTTTTTTTTTTTTTAAGTAAAACTGGATACATCAGTTGTGTCAGCTGAGACGAGGGGGAGGGGAGAGAGGAGGAGAGGTATTACATCACCGCGTAAGTTCCAGCTTCCTCCCACCTTTTCTCCCACTTTCTCTCCCTCCCTCCCACCCTCCCTGCTCCAGCTGCTGATGCTAGTGGTCCGACTGCATTTTTTCTAATGTTGAAATAATTGCAATTATTCAAGTTTTGCTCCAGTCCGCTCTTGGTGCTCTTTATGGCGCTGCATGGGGAGGGAGGGATGGAGGGAGGCAAGGAGGGAGGCAAGGAGGGAGGCAAGGAGGGAGGCAAGGAGGGAGGCAAGGAGGGAGGCAAGGAGGAAGGGAGAGAGGCAAGGAGGGAGGGATGGAGGGAGGCAAGGAGGGAGGCAAGGAGGGAGGCAAGGAGGGAGGCAAGGAGAGAGGCAAGGAGGAAGGGAGAGAGGCAAGGGGAAAGGGAGGGGGCGAGTAGCCCGTACAAAGGTTTATCACCATCCATTACTCAACATCCGTTCACTACCAATCATGCACTTATAAGCCTGTCTTGCTGGGTCACTGAGCACAACCAACAAGCCAGTGTCGTGCCTCTCTGCTGAGGTACCACAAGGGTGGAGGATCACTGCTGAGATACCACAAGGCTGGAGGATCACTGCTGAGATACCACAAGGGTGGAGGAAGAGGCTGGAGGATCACTGCTGAGATACCACAAGCGTGGAGGATCACTGCTGAGATGCCACAAGGGTGGAGGAAGAGGCTGGAGGATCACTGCTGAGGTACCACAAGAGCGGAGAAAGGGGCTGGAGGATCACTGATGAGGTACCAAAAGGGTGGATGAAGGGGCTGGATGATCACTGCTGAAGCATCACAGAAGCGGGGGAAGGGGCTGGAGGATCACTGCTGATGTACCTCAAGAGCGGAGAAAGGGGCTGGAGGATCACTGCGGGGGTAGCAGCAAGGTGGAGGAGGAGGAAGAGGAGAAAAAGGAGGAGAAAGGCAGAGAGGTACTCAATAGATCAAGAAGGGGAAAGGGAGAGACTGAATAAAGGTTGGGGGAACAAAGGAGAGAAGGTAAAATGTCTTTCATTGAGGGTGGGAGAAATTATTTTTTGTAACAGGTGGTGTAGTTACAAAGTAGAAACAAAAGCTAGATATATGTCCTGGTCATACTCAAACTCAAGATGAGTGTCATACACGAAGAACACAGTATCTATACCACACAACCAGACCCAAGATAAGTATGGGAGCCTAGCAGAAGCTAGGCGTTGTTTCCCAATACCCTGGAGCACCAGGCATGTGACATCTCATCTCGTCTTGCAGCGCATAGAGCGAAGGTATCAGTACTGGGTACCAGGATGCAGTGTGTGTAGGTTCGAGTCCTGTTCTTCTCGACTGAGATATATATATATATATATATATATATATATATATATATATATATATATATATATATATATATATATATATATATATATATATATATATATATATATAATGTATGAAAACTCTGATTTGAGTATTTTACCTCTCGGTCTGCAATTTGAACAGGGCCTCCCTGTTGCTTGCCTGATCGACCAGGCTGTTTATGTTGGAAGTCCGTTGATACAGCGTATAACACACGTTCCTAATTATATTTCATGAACTGAAACAACACTTCGAAAACTACAGAGCATCACATTTCAGGGATCTGGAGCTGCCCTCCCTCTTTCTCGGATCAAACTTTTTTTATCATTCAAGAAGAAGAAGAAGAAGAAGAAGAAGAAGAAGAAGAAGAACAAGAAGAAGAAGAAGAAGAAGAAGAAGTATTTTTTTCTGTTTTGCATAGTCCTCTGGCCTTTATCAACCTGTGTAAAAGATGGTCTGGTTTCCAGCAGGGAACACATTGACACAGTGGCTGGCTAGCTACCTCTGCAGATGGTCCCAGAGACCACGGTCCAGTGGTGACCTGACCGACGTAGCATCCCCACCACTCCCACTTTTCTAAATGCAGACACCGTACTTCCCACCTGGAAGCACTAGGCTGTCTAGCTGGGTTCATGTGATTACATGCAGTCATCTTTTCATGCTTGCTCACACAAACACATACAGGGCCAGGAGCTGTAATTCGAACCCTGCAACCACATGTGTGTGTATGTGTACATGGATCAATACACTCATTCACCCACACACCCACCTAACAAATCACCTACCCGCTCATCCAACAACACCCATCCACCCTCCCATGTACATACCCACACACCCACCCACCTATTTCCCATCAACAATGCATTTACGAAATTCTATCCTCAGAATACTGGAGCAAGAGAAGAAGAACAGGGAGAGAGCCCCTACCTCCCACCCTCAACTTCTAACCCCTAACCTCATCCTCCCACATCCCCGATCTTACCCCATCCCTCCCCTACTTTCTCTCACTCTCACACGCGCGCGAGCGGGGCCAGGAGCTATGAATCGACCCCTGCAACCACAACTAGGTGAGTACACACATACACGCTTACATCCCTACCCTCTCACTTCTCCACTCCCTCCTAACCTCACCACCCCACTCAACCTCGTGCCCACGCCACAACCCAACCTGCAAAGCGAAACGAGAAATTTAATGGTAAAGACAATAGGGAGAATCCCTCGCACCCAAAAATGGAAAATTCAGCCATTTTTCTTATAAATGACTCAAGACCCGCCCCATCTGCCCCGAAGTGCACAGAGGTAAAAAAAAAAATTAAGGGAGGTTGGTTAAGGTTGTTGGTTTATAGTGGTGAGGGACGGAGGGTAAGCTAATGCCCCTGGTGGTCTGTGTGAGTGCCCGCTGCCGCAAGTGTTGTGAGAGAAAACGGGAAGTGTGACGTCACGAGGCCCCGGATGTACCCACAGCACGTGATCTCAGACGCACGTGATTAACAACAGTGGGTGCTCTCATGTGTGTGTGGTGTGTGTGTGTGTGTGTGTGTGGGGTGTGTGTGTGTGTGTGTGTGGTGTGTTGTGTGTGGTGTGGTGTGTGTGTGTGTGGTGTGTGTGGGTGTGTGTGTGTGTGTGTGTGTGGTGTGTGTGTGTGTGTGTGTGTGTGTGTGTGTGTGTGTGTGTGGTGTGTGTGTGTGTGTGTGTGTGTGTGTGTATGTGTATGTGTGTGTGTATTCACCTAATTGTGGTTGCAGGGGTCGAGACTCAGCTCCTGGCCCCTCCTGGCCCTGTGTGTGTGTGTGTGTGTGTGTGTGTGTATAGTAAGTGCAGCGAGCCAACGTGTAAAGGCCTTCCAGCATTAGTAATGGTCAATCTTCCTGTCATTATCTATACCAACTGGCTGTCAACCTCTCATAGAGTTCCCATAGATACAGGAGGCAAGATATTCCCCCTTCGCTACCTCCCATGTTTTGTGACATGACAACCGTCCACGATGGACCAAAACGTCGTCGTAAAATTTCTCTCTAAGTGCGAGATTTCGGTAACCAAGGTGATTTTTTCACTGATCAATTCGCTATTCTCCAAAGGTTTAACCAAGGTCCCCCGCAAAATTTTTTGTTCTCCCGCATTCTTTTATCTATTTAAACTTAAGAGGTTCTTGAACCCTCTTAAACTTGACATAGCTTAGTGCCTCTGTAGGTCAAAGTCCGGTCCTCTCTTTTACTTTTCCCCCTCTTCTATGGCAGAAATGACATGTATGCCAGGGATGGGGTTCACTTATCTAGGTCAGGGGTGGGGGCACTGGCAACTGCAGTGGAGGGAGCTGTTAGGGCTTTAAACTAGAAAAAGTTTGTGGTATGGGTTATGGGGGGAAAACAGTGAAGTCCCAGTGTAGTAATGTTATAAATTCTAGGGAACTAGTAATAGGCAGAATAAGGTGGATATTGGAAAGCCAGTGGCACTAGGTGACAAGGACAGTAATAGGTATAAGGGAAAAACAGAAATGAGCAGGAAGGGTAAAGAGAAAGGAGGGTCTTTAAGTGTATATTACACCAATAGTCGTAGTGCTAGGAATAAGATGGACGAGTTGAGAGTAGTTGCAAGTACAGGTAATATTGATGTTTTTGCAATAACTGAAACATGGTTTAATATGAAAAATCGGGACTTGCCTGCCGAATGTCACATTCAGGGTTTTAAATTGTTCCAAGTAGACAGAAGTATCGGGAAGGGGGGTGGGGTGGCACTCTATGTCCGTGATCATTTAAATTGTTGTATAAAAATGGGTATAAAGTCTGAATTAACACATACAGAGTCTGTCTGGATAGAATTTTCAGAGGGGCATGAAAAATTGATTTTAGGTGTGATATACCGTCCCCCAAACTTAGATAGGGACCAAGGGAGACTACTATGGGAGGAAATTGTTAAGGCCACAATGCACGATAACGTAGTTATTCTGGGTGACTTCAACTTTAGTCAAATTTATTGGAATTTTTTGACTGGGAATTTAGAATCTAACGATTTCTTAGAAGTAGTTCAAGATTGTTTTTTGAAGCAGTTTGTGACAGAACCTACAAGGGAAATAATCTGCTTGACTTAGTTCTGGCAAACAAGGAAACCCTTGTTAATAATTTAGAAATTACAGAGGAACTCGGCGCAAGCGACCACAAATCAATTACCTTTGGCATTGAATGGAAGTTTCATAGTAGGAATAACTCAGTAACGGTCCCAGATTTTCGCTTAGCAGATTACAATGGACTTAGAGAACACTTATCATCTATGGACTGGGGTAATGAAGAGAGCTATCAATATGACAGTTTTCTGAACACTATACATGCTGCCCAAAGAACATTTATCCCATATAAAGAAATTAGATCGAATAGAAATGACCCAAAATGGATGAATAATAGGCTCAAATATCTTTTAGGGCAGAAGAAAGGAATTTATAGGTGTATCAAAGAGGTGAGGGTCATCTTACGAATCAGTATATTGACATTAAGAGGGACGTTAAAAAGGGGATAAGAAAAGCTAAGCGGGACTACGAAATTAAAGTTGCTAGGGATTCGAAAACTAACCCAAAAAGTTTTTTCCAGGTGTATAGAACAAAAGTTAGAAATAAGATAGGTCCCCTTAAAAATAATTATGGGTATCTTACTGACAAAGAGAATGAAATGTGCTCTATTTTTAATAATTATTTTCTCTCGGTTTTCACTCAGGAAGACACTAATAATATCCCAAGAATTAGGTATTTTAGTGGGCCTGAAGAAGATAAATTATGTAGTATCACAGTCACTAGCGAAATGGTTATCAAACAGATAGACCGTTTGAAGCAAAATAAATCGCCAGGCCCTGATGAGCTTTTTTCAAGGGTTCTTAAGAAATGCAAAATTGAACTCTGTGAACCCTTAACTAACATTTTTAACCTATCTCTTCAAACAGGTGTAGTGTCTGATACGTGGAAGATAGCTAATGTAATTCCTATTTTTAAAGCAGGGGACAAGTCGTTACCATCAAATTACCGCCCAATAAGTCTAACTTCAATTGTAGGCAAATTATTAGAGTCGATTATAGCTGATAACATAAGAAGCCATCTCGATAGGCATAATTTGATTAATGATACTCAACATGGATTCACCAGGGCCGTTCCTGCCTAACTAATTTATTAACTTTTTCAGTAAGGCTTTTGAGGCAGTTGATCATGATAAAGAATTCGATATTGTTTATTTGGATTTTAGTAAGGCTTTTGATAGAGTACCACATCAGAGACTGTTAAAGAAAGTGGCTGCTCACGGCATTGGAGGAAATGTGTTTTCATGGATCGAGTCATGGCTCACCAATAGGAAGCAGAGGGTGAGCATTAATGGGGTTAAATCTGAGTGGGGATCTGTAACAAGTGGCGTTCCACAGGGATCGGTTTTGGGCCCGTTGTTGTTTATAATATATATAAATGACCTTGACGAGGGAATTACTAGTGATATGAGCAAATTCGCTGATGACACGAAGATAGGTAGGATAATCGATTCAGACGTAGATGTCACGGAACTTCAGGAGGATTTAGACAAACTCAATTCCTGGTCAGAAAAATGGCAGATGCAGTTCAATGTAGATAAATGCAAAGTTCTAAAGCTCGGGAGTGTCCATAACCCAAGCACTTATAAGTTAAATAACGTAGAACTTAGCCATACAGATTGCGAGAAGGACTTGGAGGTGATGGTAAGCAGCAACCTTAAACCAAGACAGCAATGCCTAAGCGTACGTAATAAGGCAAATAGATTACTGGGATTTATATCAAGAAGTGTTAGCAACAGAAGTCCAGAGGTTATATTACAGCTTTATACATCATTAGTAAGGCCTCACCTAGATTACGCAGCTCAGTTCTGGTCTCCATATTACAGAATGGACATAAATTCGTTAGAAAACATTCAGCGTAGAATGACTAAATTAATACATAGCATTAGAAATCTAACATTTTTAATTTATCTCTTCAAACAGGTGTAGTGTCTGATATGTGGAAGATGGCTAATGTAATTCCTATTTTTAAAGCAGGGGACAAGTCACTACCGTCAAACTACCGCCCAATAAGCCTGACCTCAATTGTAGGCAAATTACTAGAGTCAATTATAGCTGATATTATTAGAAGCCATCTAGATAACCATAATTTGATTAATGATACCCAGCATGGATTCACGAGGGGCCGTTCCTGCCTATCTAATTTATTAACCTTCTTCAGTAAAGCTTTTGAGGCTGTTGATCACGATAAAGAATTCGATATTGTTTATTTAGACTTTAGTAAGGCTTTTGATAGAGTACCGCACCAGAGACTATTAAAGAAAGTGGCAGCTCATGGCATTGGGGAAAAGTGCTGTCATGGATCGAGTCATGGCTCACCAATAGGAAGCAGAGAGTGTGCATAAATGGGGTTAAATCCGAATGGGGACTTGTAACAAGTGGTGTTCCACAGGGATCAGTCTTAGGCCCATTGTTAGAAAACATTCAGCGTAGAATGACTAAATTAATACATAGCATTAGAAATCTTCCTTACGAAGAAAGATTGAAGACCCTAAAATTACATTCACTTGTAAGACGTAGAATGAGGGAGACATGATCGAGGTATACAAGTGGAAAATGGGTATTAACAAAGGGGATATAAATAAGGTCTTGAGGATATCTCTCCAAGAGAGAACCCGCAATAATGGATTCAAGTTAGATAAGTTTAGATTTAGAAAGGATATAGGAAAGTATTGGTTTGGAAATAGGGTAGTTGATGAGTGGAACAGTCTGCCTAGTAGGGTTATTGAAGCTAGGACCTTGGGTAGTTTCAAATTTAGGTTGGATAAATTCATGAGTGAGAGGGGTTGGATTTGAGTGGGACTCGCACATGAGTGGGTAGAATTGTCAAAGCTTATTTCTTGGGTAGCATTGAAAATTGGGTTGAGCAAATATTCTGTTAGTGGGACGGATTGTGAAGGACCTGCCTAGTATAGGCCAACAGGCCTGCTGCAGTGTTCCTCCTTTCTTATGTTCTTATGTTCCTTACGAAGAAAGATTGAAGACCCTTAAATTACATTCACTTGTAAGACGTAGAATGAGGGGAGACATGATCGAGGTATACAAGTGGAAAATGGGTATTAACAAAGGGGATATAAATAAGGTCTTGAGGGTATCTCTCCAAGAGAGAACCCGCAATAATGGATTCAAGTTAGATAAGTTTAGATTTAGAAAGGATATAGGAAAGTATTGGTTTGGAAATAGGGTAGTTGATGAGTGGAACAGTCTGCCTAGTAGGGTTATTGAAGCAAGGACCTTGGGTAGTTTTAAATTTAGGTTGGATAAATTCATGAGTGAAAGGGGTTGGATTTGAGTGGGAATTGCACATGAGTAAATAAAATTATCAAAGCTTATTTCTTGGGTAGCATTGAAAATATTCTGTTAGTGGGATGGAATGTGAAGGACCTGCCTAGAATGGGCCAACAGGCCTGCTGCAGTGTTCCTCCTTTCTTATGTTCTTATGTTCTTAAGTTTTCTAGTAGAGTGTCTTGCGTAATATACATGTTAGGAATTCTAGCCTGAAGTGTTGACCATGTTGTCTGTCAGTGTCATTTCAAGACTGGTGTCACGATGACTATACTAGTTCGACCTTGAAGACTGATGCCACGCTGGCTGTGTCCCACCTCTGGGACACCTGATATATCTTCACAGGTAGTTTGCTAAAGACTTCTATTTCTCTCAGTCCCTAGTAATATCAAACTTGGCATCAAGACAGTGCCTTAATCAATCTTTATTACTACGCTGACAAGTGCGTTCATGGGGTAACTGCACACAAAATGCGTGCAAAAAAAATAACCGGAACGGTGGGCAGATGGATATTTTAGCTTCCTAACAAATAAGAACCCAGAGAGTAATAGTAAACAGAATGAGATCAGAGGGTAGCTAGAGTGAATAGTTCTGTTCACGAGGGTACAGTAATTTCCCCACTTCTCTCTTCTCTCTCTCATTCTCATATCTGACATAGACAGAGACACTGGTAACAAAAGATCCTTTTAAATACAACGTTTCACCCAAGGGGAAAGTACACAGAAATGAGCAAACACGCCGCCTTATAAAGCAAAGGAATACCATGGGGTCAGGCTCGGAGATCTAGGTGCCACTATTTCCTCAGTACGACATAAACAGGATCAAAGAGTATGAAAAAAATTTCTTTTACGTTACGTTGAGGAACAGTGGCACCTAGATCTCCAAACCTGGCCTTATGGTGATCATTTGTTTTTTATAAAGCGGTTTCTTTACACATTCCCGTGTACTTAATAAAGCCCAGCCTTGGGCGAAACGTTATTTTTAAAGGATCCTTTGCTACGAATGTCTTTGTTCCCACTTGTCAGCTTCTGTCATTGTCCACCATAGACAGAAATAAGCTACAGCACAGTATCATCATTTCAAGCTGATACCAGAATGTGAAGAAGTGGCAACCATACAAGACACAGCCAGCCTCAAAGATAAGAAGAAAATCTGTTAGTGGGCCACTGACAACGATATGAGGTTCAGTGAGGATAAGTTCAAGTTACTACGTTACAAAAAACAAAAATGGGAGGTAATAAAAAACAGATCGGAGTACAAGACAAACTCAAATCACTCACTAGAGCGCAAGTCTGATGAGAGAGACCTGGAAGTGAGAAGGTCAGATCTCACGTTCAAGAAGCACAACAATATTATTATCGCAAGTGCAAGAAAAATGATAGGTTGAATAACTAGAATTTTCAGGAGTGATGACACGTCAATGATGATACTCTTCAGGTCATTAGTTCTCTCCAGGATGGAATATTGCTGTGCACTAGCGTCCTCCTTTCAGGCTCTCGATCTGTACTCCTAAGACCTACGGTCTTAGGAGTACACCTGGAAGAATTCAGAGGGACTGGTCCTAAAACTGTACACCGAAATCACTACAAATGTAAGGAAACGGCTTGGCAGATGGTGTAGGATACCTTAAATGAAAAGGAGAGAAGCAATGAAGAAAAACTCAATAAGTGTAAAAAGACCATGACTCTTCAACAACCCTCCTTTGCATACGAGGAATCACCAACAATGCCTGGCTATCTTCAAGAGGGAACTCACTAAATTTCTCAAAACACTTCTTGATAAGCTGAGTTAGGGTGCATGCGCTGGGCGGCGGCCACAGACAACCTGACTGATCAGGCCAGCAATCAGGAGGCTTGGTCTGGGACCGGCCGCCGGAGCGATGACCCCCCCCCCCAGAAGCGATTACAGGCAACTCCAAATCTTTCAATGATTAATGGAGGGGGGGGGAGGGGTGCATAGATGCCGGGGAAGGACTTTTGATGCAAGGAGCTACCATCCTTTTTGTCGGATTAAATCTCATTGCATCCGATGCCCCTGGTGCTGGATGACCTTTACGCAACTAGCACTACCACGAATATAATATTAATGAATAATAAAAATAACAATTAATGATAATGATACACAAATAACCCGCATATAGGAGAGGAGCTTACGACGACGTTTCGGTCCGACTTAGACCATTTACAAAGTCACACTATATGACTTTGTAAACAGTCCAAGTCGGACCCAACGTCGTCGTAAGTTCCCTTCTCCGATGTGCGGGTTATTTGTCTATTGTTCCAGTCACGGTATTGTGGCTTTTTGTTCTTTATTAATAATAATAAAGAAAATAATAATAATACAACCCTCCATAACTTTCTTCGTTGTTATTACAAATGTCCGCAGTTCTGCCTGGCTTGACAACTTTCTCAGTTCCAACACACGTTCCTCCTCACACCCGTAAACCTCTCTCTTGCAATCTTCTCTTTTGTTTTGTGTATGTGTTCACCTATTTGTGGATGCAGGGGTCGAGTCACAACTGTGTGTGTGTGTGTTGGGGCGGAGAGGAGGTCGCACGCGCGCAGTTTTTTTTTTTTTGCGTTTGTGAGCGTGCGTGCTTGATCACAGGTATGAGCAGTGTTAGTTGGCAGGTGTCTGTGTCGAAAATAGGTGTGTGTGTGTGTGTGACTCACTGTTGTGGTGCGGGTGATGTAGCTCCTGGTTGTGGTGGTCGATTGTAGCTCCTGGACCCCGCAGTTGTGTGTGTTCTATCACCACATGAACCACAACACACCACTACCACCACCACACCACTACCACCACTCACCACCACACACCACACCACCACCACACACCACCACCACCACACACCACCTACCACCACCACCACCACACCACCACCACCACCACCACACACCACCACCACCACACACCACACCACACCACCACCACCACACACCACTACCACCACCACACCACCCACCACCACACACCACTACCACCACCACACACCACTACCACCACCACACACCACTACCACCACCACACACCACTCACCACACACCCCACCACCACACACCACTACCACCACCACCACACACCACCACCACCACCACCACCACCACCACACCACCACACCACCACACACCACCACCACACACCACTACCACCACCACCACCACCACCACACACCACCACCACCACCCCACCACCACCACACACCACCACCACCACCACCACCACACACCACCACCACACACTACCACCACAACACACCACTACCACCACCACCACCACCACCACCACCACCACACACCACCACCACCACTCCACACACACCACCCACCACCACCACCACACACCACACCACCACCACCACCACCACCACCACCACCACCACCACCACTACCACCACCACCACACACCACCACCACCACCACCACACACCACACCACCACCACCACCACCACACACCACCACCACACACACCACCACCACACCACCACCACCACACCACCACACCACCACCACCACCACCACCACCACCACCACCACCACCACCACACCACCACCACCACACACCACTACCACCACCACCACCACCACCACACCCCACCACCACCACCACACACCACCACCACCACCACCACCACCACCACACCACTACACACCACTACCACCACACACCACCACCACCATCACACACCACCACCACCACCACCACCACACACCACTACCACCACACACCACCACCACCACCACTACCACCACCACACACCACCACCACCACCACCACCACCACCACCACCACACACACCACCACCACACACCACTACCACCACCACACACCACCACCACCACACACCACCACCACCACCACCACACCACCACCACCACACACCACCACCACCACCACCACACACCACCACCACCACACACCACCACCACCACCACCACCACACACAGGAACCAACTAGTAGTCATTAATACTACTTGCACAAAGTGTTCAACCTCCTCTAACTAACACCAGTTCCTTAAAAAACAAAATTCATATACACGATGATTTCCACTTTTATGTACACCCCCACAACCAGCCCCACACACCCTCCTCCCACACCCAGTACCACACACCCTCCCCACACCCAGTACCACACACCCTCCCCCAAACCCAGCCCCACACTCCCTGCCCCACACACCCTTCCCCACACCCATCCCCACACCCTTCCCACACCCATCCCCACACACCCTTCCCAACACCCATCCCCACACACCCTGTACCTACCTGCCCTACAAACCCTCCCCTCACGCCCTGTACCCACACACCATCCCCCACGCCCTGACTTATCATCCTCCCCCACGCCCTACCCCACACACCCGGCCCCATGTCCACCCACACACCCTCCCCACGCCCTGCCCAATGACTCCCCGACAGTCTTTCTACACGTCCTTCCCCATTTCCTCTCCCCAGGCCTTCCTAGAAGCCCTTCCTTCCGTCCCTAACCCCCCCCCCACACACACATACACCACACCTGTCACCACCACCCCGTCTATCTCCCCCCCACACACACAACACCTGCCAGTAAGGAAGAGGTAAAAGCGACCTTTACGATTAACTGAAACACAAAGTAAACCGGTCTTACGAGATTACAGGAGAAGGGGCGCTTTCTGCCCTCTCTCCTCCCCACCCTCCCTCTTTCCCCCCTTCCATCTCCACCGTAACTCCCTCTTTCCTCCCTCTCTCTTCCATCACTCTCCATTATAACTGCCTCTTTCCTCCATCACTCTCCACCATAACTGCCTCTTTCCTCCATCACTCTCCACCATAACTGCCCAGTTCCTCCATCACTCTCCACCATAACTGCCCAGTTCCTCCATCACTCCACCATAACTGCCCAGTTCCTCCATCATTCTCCACCATAACTGCCCAGTTCCTCCATCACTCTCCACCATAACTGCCCAGTTCCTCCATCACTCTCCACCATAACTGCCCAGTTCCTCCATCACTCTCCACCATAACTGCCCAGTTCCTCCTTCACTCTCCACCAGCACTCTGGCAGTAGAAAAACACCCAGTAACACAACGCAGGTACGGTGCAGAACAGACCATCCCGAGGAACGGTAATTTGTACGTAACATTAACTCCAGACCTCCTGGAAGGAGGTTCAGCGCTTCTTTTTTGATAATAATCCTGGAAGGTGATAGTGAAATGCTTGACGATATCTCCATCGCTGTACTGAAGTCTGCCAGCCAGTCTGACACATTTCAATATGCAACCCATCCTGCCTTATACTATATGACACGGAAACATGCTTAGCTCTTGATCAATTAAGACACTCGTGTAGCACTTGCGAATCTTTATTGCGGAAACGTTTCGCTACACAGTGGCTTCATCAGTCCAATATAAAAAAAGAATGAAGATCAGGAGGAGTTTGAGGTAATCAGTCCCTGAAGATTGATGAATTGATTAAATCGAACTACTCCTGATTTTCACCATTCTCCTTTGTTTCTAATTCATCAACTTGTCGGTTCTCTGAACCATTTCTCTACATACCTAGCTTTGGTTCCCACTCCGCACCTACCATATAGAATAGCGCAGCAGCACACTGCGGGTGTGCCTACTTTCCTTCACACAGAGATTAAAAAAAATTGTCTCTTCACTCTGCACTTCCCCTTCACCACCTCTTGTTTCTTCATCCCTCCCTCATAACAACAACAACCTCTTGGAGACTTATGTCTGCAAGCCGTGCAGAGTTACATTAGCTTTACCAGAGCCATCGTAAGTGTTATCAGTGGAGACACAAACATCGTCTCAGCTGTGGGAGACAACATATACACATAAAATCTCCATAGCACACAGCAATGGCCTTTACAGCTACGACCAGCTAGCTCTACCGTGGTAACCTTACCTGCCTCACGCAAACCACCTCCACCACACGCTTACCTGAGGGCAAGAAAAAAGTGTGTTAGAAAAGTAAACGTGTGAATATTTTATTGCCTCCACGCCTGTCTGTGTTCACATGTATCTGTGTCCACGCCTGTCTGTGTTCACATGTATCTGTGTCCACGCCTGTCTGTGTTCACATGTATCTGTGTCCACGCCTGTCTGTGTTCACATGTATCTGTATCCACGCCTGTCTGTGTTCACATGTTATCTGTGTCCACGCGTGTACACGTCTGTGTCCACATCTACATGTGTTTACATCTGTGTCGACATCTATCTGTGTTCATGTCTGTCCTCATGTTTATCTCTCACCAAGTATGGTAACGTGTGTTTGCCGGGACCTAACATGTGATGCATGTGTTCTACCAACATAGGTTATAAATACAGTACACAGAGGAGATATTACAGATATTTGTTGAGGATTTCACAGTATGTGCAGAAATTTTGTGAAGTGAGTAGAGTTATCTGAGGCTTGACAGTTACATAGGTATCACTGAAGCCTTCAGAGACTGTAATGCAGTGTCACCGTAGTTCAACATGGTCCCCTCAATGTCACTGTAGCTCAATATGCCCCTCAGTGTCACTGTAGCTCAATATGGCCCTCAGTGTCACCGTGGCTCAATATGGCCCTGTGTCACTAGCTCAATATGGCCTTCAATGCCACTGTAGCTCAACATGGCCTTCAGTGTCACCGTGGATCAATATGGCCCTCAGTGTCACTGTAGCTCAACATGGCCCCTCAGTGTCACCATGGCTCAACATGGCCCTTCAGTGTCACTGTAGCTCAATATGGCCCTCAGTGTCACCGTGGCTCAACATGGCCTTTCAGTGTCACTGTAGCTCAATATGGCCCTCAGTGTCACCGTGGATCAACATGGCCCCTCAGTGTCACCGTGGATCAACATGGCCCCTCAGTGCCACCGTGGATCAACATGGCCCCTCAGTGCCACCGTGGATCAACATGGCCCTTCAGTGTCACCGTGGATCAACATGGCCCTTCAGTGTCACTGTGGCTCAACATGGCCCTCAGTGTCACCGTGGCTCAACATGGCCCTCAGTACCACTCTCACTTGAATTGAAACTTTTACCAGTGATTTACCTGTAACCTGCTTCGTAAGTTTTTCTACTCCCGCAACCCCCTTATTCGTGGCAAGGTCTCCCTGGTGAGTGCCTGGTCGACTAGGCTGCTGCTGTTGGCAGTCCGCCAGCTCAGACATCCATCACAGCCTGGTTGATCTGGCACCCCAAGGAGGTAGTAATGTAGTTTCCTCTATCTGGTTTCTACACTAGCTCCAGCAATATTTCTGATATCCGCTGATAGCAAGTTGAAAAGTCAAGGACCACGAATGTTGACACAGTGTTCTCTTACAGTGCCCATGGCGTCCTTGCTTTTCACCACGTGTATTTTACACTTTCTTCCATATCTCTCACTCCAGCGCCTTGTTATGGAAGTGTGTAGTTTTGGGACCAGGTCCTCCAGCATCTTGCAGGTACACATTATCACTCTGAAAATTCAGTGCCGACAATAAGAGGCTTTGTCAAGTCATCTCACGGAAACGAAAATCGGCATGCGCACCTGCGCATGCCGATACACGCATCAGCCTTTCCACTACCTATTGTACACCAGCGTTGAAAATCAGCAGCGAATTTCAATGTCCTCTTATCCTCCATAAAACAGACATTGTACATCTCCCCCCCCCCCCTTTAATGGGTTTAACGCTTCCCAGTGAATATAATAACATAACGTTCCATTTCCAGACCTCGACGCCTCTTACCCCAAGAGCAGAGAGGTGTGACTGACTCAGAGAGCCTCTGTAACTCCTGACCTCACCCCTTGATCTTCCACTTTCCCAGGTCAGAAGCTAAAGGCTTCGTGGCTGGAGTCTAACCCACCACTGTGCTAAATTTTATGACGACTAGAGAAGCCTTTCGTGAGATACCAAAGATGACACAAGTTAATATTTAACATACACTCTTGTAAATATTATGATGTTACCGACAAAGTGTGGAAGCTAACACTTGCGTACAGTTCAGCACGTTTATTAAAGGAAACGTTTTGCCACAAGTGGTTTCATCAGGACAGACGAAGCCGTTCATGGCGAAACGTTTCCTTTAATAAATGTCCTCAACTGTACACAAGTGTCTGTTTAACATACGTTGTTGTGGGTAACACCAAATAGGAGTGGCGAGCATCCACACAAAGCAACGTGGTTCATCAACAACACGCTGACATGAAAATGTTAATGACAAATACCTCATGCTTGAGCATACATACAGTGTGCTTCTGAACCTCCCTGGAATGTTACTAAACACACAAACACACTTACTAACGATCCATGCAACCACATATAGGTGAGTACACACACAAACACACACACACACACTAGAGAAACAGGCACGAACAGTGGGGAGAGCATTGCAATGGATCAGGAAATACTTGACAGGAAGGAAACAAGTGTTAGTACGTGATGAGGTGTTAGAGTGGGCGCATGTGTAGAGTGGGGTTCCACAAGGGTCAGTCCTGGGTCCGGTAGCTATTTCTTGTATATGTGAATAATAAGATGGAATGAATAATTTCGGAGGTGTCCCTGTTCGCTAAAGATGTGAAACTAATGAGGAGAATACAAGCGGACGAGGATCAGGTAAAATTACAAGTACATCTTGACAGGCTGCAAGCCTGGTACGACAAATGGCTTCTGGAGTTTAACCCTACCGAGTGTAAAGTCATGAAATTTGGGGAAGGACAAAAAAGACCGCAGACGGAGTACAGGCTAGGGCATTAAATGCTGCAAATCTCGGGGTGAGCATTATACCGAGCACTTTCCCTAAGGGCACATCAACCAAATAACCGCTGAAGCTTATAGGCGCCTGGCAAACCTAAGATTAGCATTTCAACATCTAATTAGTCATTCACGACACTGTACACCGTGTATGCCAGGCCCATATTGGAGTATGTAGCACCAGTATGGAACCCACACCTAGTCAAACACATCAAGAAATTGTAGAAAGTGCAAAAATTTGCAACAAGACTAGTTCCGGAGCAATGGGGTCTGTCTTATGAGGAGAGGTTTAAGGGAACTCAATCTGATGACACTAGAGGATAGGAGGGATAGGGTGGAACATGATGACGACGTACAAAATACTGAGAGGAATTGACAAAGTGGACAGGGCTAAAATGTTTCAGATATGACACAGGAACAAGAGGACAACTGGAAGTTGAAAACTCAGATGAGTCATAAGGATGTTAGGAAGTATTTATTTAGCCTTAGAGGTGTCAGGAAGAGGAACAATCTGGAGAGTAGTGGAGGCAGGATCCATACATAGCTTTAAGAAGAGGTATGATAAAGCTCATGGAACAGGGAAACAATGGACCTAGTAGTAACTAGCGAAGAGGCGGGGATAAGAGCTATGATTCAACCCCTGCAACCACAAATAGCTAAGTAAAAATAGGTAAGTACACACACACATACACAATATATATGTTGTGCCGAATAGGTAAAACTGGTCAATTAGGAAGAACTCATTTAAAATTAAGTCCTTTCTAAAATTTTATCTTATACATTTAAAGATATTTTTTTTTCGTTTATGTTACTATAAAAATTAATGATTTTGTACCAAAAGAACCTTAGGAAAATTTCCTAACCTTATTATAACAAGCGCAATTTTATTTAGCCTAATCCAACTAAATATATTTTATACAAGTTTACAATAATTTAATAATAAACCAACAATTAATTTTTTTTCGTTAGGTTTAGAATGATTTTTGCATACACAAATTTTCGCTTGCCCTATTAAGCAAGAAGTGCGTTGCTATTTAAGCCAAAATAGCAATATATATATATATATATATATATATATATATATATATATATATATATATATATATGTATATATATGTATATATAATATATAAATATAATATATATATATATATATATATATATATATATATATATATATATATATATATATATACACACACACACACACACACACACACACACACACACACACACACACACACACGACAGACCTAGAGGTAAAAAATAACTGTTGCTTAAATCTTTAGTATTTTGTAAAATTATAAAAAACTGTTGTGCAGCAGCAACACAAAAAGCAGCAACCTTTACAGCTGCAACACTCAACTGCAACATACACAACACAGTATCATAACAGAGAGGAGGCAACACACGACATGTTGACTTGCGTCCAGCATCAGACCCACCACATTGTCGCCACTGGTGTGTGAACCTGTCATCATCACCGTCCACTCCAGTCACGGTGACCAACAACACTTTCACGAGTCCCCACTACCACTCACCATCATTAACCACTCACCAACACTCTCCCTCACTAACCGCCCACCAACAATTCACCCTCACTAGGCCCCACCAACAGGTAAACCATCACCACACTATCTCTCTTACAAGTAACCTCCATCATCCCCCACCAACATTCCCCCACCCCCTCCACTAACACCCACTACCCTCCTCTCTCCAACACCTACACTATCTCATGACACTTTGTTTTCCTATTCCGTACATGACGTCAGGAGGGTTGCATAATGGAGCTGGGTGACTCTGCTCTACGGAGGCTACTAATGTCATCTTGCACTAGACACAAGTGGAATTTCCCCTCGGTGGTCGCCTCACCTCAAACTTCACATTTAAAAATTGTCTATGTTGACCTCTAGGAACTTACCAGACTTACGCTTCCTCCAACGTGTTCGGGCTTACTCAAGCTTCATCAAACAAGTTTCCTCAAGCTTACATAAGCCTGATCAAGCTTCCTTAAGCTTATTCCTATTTGCTTATGCTTAATCAAGTTTAATTCTGGTCGAGTTCCCTTAAGTTTCCTCAAGCATATTTAAATTTACTGAAAAATTTCCTTAGTCTTTCTCAATCCAAACCAAGCTTTATAAAGCTTCCTCAAGCTTTCTGAATCTTCCTCAAGCTTCCTTCAGCGTCCTCCATCTTCCTCCGACGTCCTGTCTATTTTACGGGTACAAGGATCCAATAAGATTAAATATTTAATAATATCAACATAGCATCTCTCTCCCCGACAGATTGCTAATATCTTCAGTGAGTTGACTATTTATACTGTAATAATTGTTTTCACTTCTCTTCCTTTGTGGAGGAATATGCTCTTGTTCTCTGGCTTGATTGAATGCAAGTTGCTCTACATACTGCAGGTCATGCAACGCCCACTCTTCTTGCAGGGGTCAGGCTAGAGCACAGCGGCTGCCCCACCAAGAATGTTTGGTGGGTGTTGCAACGTATCAAGGTCCGTAACATGACTGGGGATCTCCGGGGCTACGAAGCAGGAGGAGGAGGAGGAGAGACTGAGGAGTAGATAAAGGAAGAGGAGGTGCAGCAAGAAGACGACGAGGTTTACGTTAGAAAAGGAAAAGGCTGAGAACAATAAAGAGTAAGATTGAGTAAGAGGGGAGTGTAAGAAGCACGATGTTTCCCTGGGTGTACAGCAAATATGACACGTGTTGTAACACACACCTGGTGTCTACCTTCGTTATAACTCGAACACACAACAAACTACCATGATCAAAAGAAAAATTCCAAATGTCGAGTCTTTCCTCTCCTCTCTAACACACTGCTGAACCTTTTACATCAACTATATACATATAACATACATTTAAAAAAACTGGATTAAATATGTATTGTGTGTGTGTGTGTGTGTGTGTGTGTGTGTGTAGTTATCTTTCTATTTACTTACATAATCAGCTATTGATTGAATGATGTTGAACGAGTTTCTTGGATTTGGGTCACCCTTTCCCTGTGGGAGACGACCGCTGTACATATTATATATTTTTTTGTACATATGTATAATTACTGGAGTCTACCTACCTGCTTGAAGAGTGTTCCTAGGGTCAGTGCCTCCGCGGCTCGATCCCAGACCAGGCTTAGTTGTAATTATGTGTTCATAGCTACAGCTGCCCTCGTGGTGTCTCATTCTAGGTACATAATCTATCATATATTTTATTAATTCCCGAAGGCTGCAGAAACACACGAGCTGACAAATTATCTTCAACGATAATGAGAGTAACTAAGACAACGATAATGAGAGTAACTAAGACAACGATAATGAGAGTAACTAAGACAACGATAATGAGAGTAACTAAGACAACGATAATGAGAGTAACTAAGACAACGATAATGAGAGTAACTAAGACAACGATAATGAGAGTAACTAAGACAACGATAATGAGAGTAACTAAGACAACGATAATGAGAGTAACTAAGACAACGATAATGAGAGTAACTAAGACAACGATAATGAGAGTAAGATAACGATAATGAGAGTAACTAAGACAACGATAATGAGAATAACTAAGACAACGATAATGAGAATAACTAAGACAACGATAATGAGAATAACTAAGACACCTACCGGCGAACCTACAACAACAAACAACAGTAACTAAGACAACGATAATGAGAGTAACTAAGACAGTAAGAATAGAGGAGCATCTGCCTGGATGATCCTTCATAAGTCAGCCACATGTGAGAGGCACAGGTGACAAACACCTGCAGACCCAGGCAGGAAGCTGACAGATTAGAAAACAAGCTACCAGCGTGCCCAGCTTAATTTAAAAAGGAATGGAAAGCGAACGTGTTTTTTAACGTTTGTGAAGTATCCTCCGAAACCGATTAAAACATCTTCAAAGTTCTGCCGTGATTATGGTTCAGGGTGGACCGAAACGTCCTGGAGTATCTTGAGTTTACCTGGAGTTGGTTTCTGAGGTCGCTGCCCCTGCGAATCTGCCCCAGACCAGGTCTTCCAGTTGCTGGCCTGATCGATCAGACTGTTTGTGCAGCCACACACAGTCCAACGTATCCACCATAGCCTACTTGATAAAAAACAGACTTGAGAAACTTATCAAGCTCAATTTTGAAGGCAGCCAGAGGTACGTTGGTAATTTCCCTTATGCACGATGGGATCGTGATGAAGAGTCGAGGTCACTTTAGTTTCCTCTCTAAAGTGCGGGTTATTTGTGACCTTAAAAACTTTAGATCACAATTTATGAGGTGACCTCCGAAACCATACACACACATACATTATATATATATATATATATATATATATATATATATATATATATATATATATATATACATATTCAGATGATGGTAAGGTTCAGCTCTTGCTTCCTGGACCAGTACATTGTTTCCAGTACATTAAAGATAAAACTGTGAAGAGAAACAACCTTCCAAAGCTCGAGACGACGGAGGTCTCAGCGCTTCAAGAGTTCAGGTGTTAAATATTTTTCAGTCGTCAGGTGAGCCTGGCGACACCTGACACCTCAGCCTGACATCCAGAGAACAGATCAACATAAATTCATTATCAAGGCCAAGACTTAACTACCTCGCCTTGCTTGTTTAATATCCTCCTGTGTAATAAAAGGACACTCAAGGTAAACTTGACTGCGACACTTACCCGTAACTTACTTTTCACCGGTTTCCAGAGGTGTACTCTGGAAGCTGAGTCGGAATGACATAGCGACGATATTTGAAAGCAGGGGTGCAGGGGACACAATAAGGGAACGCCGTATCAACATCCGTGGCCCCAGACTATTCAACAGCTTGTCAGAAGATATCAGAAACACTACTGGGACAAGTGTAGAAGCCTTCAAGAGAAAACTGAACAAGTATCTTCACCAGGTGCAAGATCACTCAGGCTGTGATGGATATGTGGGGCAGCGGGCCACTAGTAGCAACAGCAGCAACAACCTGGTTGACTAGGCAAACCCCAGATGAGCCCGGCTCGCGGCCAGGCTCCGAAAGTAGAAAAAACTCTCGGAACTAATCAAAGGTATATCAGAGACAAAGGTATATCATTAAGTCATGGCTTTATAAAGCTCTACGCAAAGCGAAATTTTGTTGCAGTAAATGTTTCTTCTATAACTTCTTCCTTCATGTAGATTTCACTTTAGTAGTTTAGAAGCTGAGAGTTTCAGCAACAGTTATTTATGCTGGCAGAAGCTTGAAAAGTTTTGAACCACGAATGTTCACCCAGTTTCCAAAACAGAAGATGAAACTAAACGACGTTTTGGCCTTGATAATGGTCCAGGAGAGACAAAAACGTGTCCTACTGTAACATCAACTTGAGGGGTTACTTGTGTATGCATGCAATTTTATGCTATAAAACTAAGACCAACGATGATGCAGCGAAGGTTGCTACCCAGCACTGATAACCCACCTGTTTCTTAATCACTGAAATCCAGCAGTGGTAAAACCAGCAGTTCCCTAATCATACTGTTAGCCAACACTGGTAGGCCAGCTGTTGCTCAATCACTTCATGCAGCTGGACTGCGTATGATAAAGACCAGCTTAAAGAACCGCCCCCGTCCCCCGACAAAAATAAAAAAACATCCACCTTAGAGCTATTAAACCAGAGATTTTTCTGGCGTTTTGTTTTAAATTCGCCAGAGGAGGTAACCATGACATCAACCGTCGACCTGTGCTCTTCTCGCCTGATGCCTGTCATTCCGCGTTCCCATAGTCTGATGTCTGTCATTCCGCGTTCCCCTCGTCTGATGCCTGTCATTCCGCGTTCCTCTTGTCTGATGCCTGTCATTCCGCGTTCCTTTTGTCTGATACCTGAGATTCCATGATCCCCTCGTGATTCCTGTGATTGACTCAATCGCTCACTAGCAGTTTTGCAACGAAATGTCACTGATGCGTCACACAAATATATTAAAATTATGTGTATGAAGGCTACTTGCAATAGAAGCAGGGTTACTTGCAACAGAAGCAAGGCTACTTGCAACAGAAGCAAGAGTAAGTAGACAATGGCAAACGCAAATAAGTAGAAATGAAAACCCTCGTAGCAAAGAGTCCTTTAATGCGATGTTTCGACCAAGACTGAGCTTTATCGCGTATCAGCAAGCAGCATACCCACCAAGGCCAGCCTGTGGCGAAAAGTCGCATTAAATGATTCTCTGCTGCCAGTGCCTTCAATTCCACCGTGCGAAAGGCCACTTAAATTCAGAGGCCTGAGAAGTATTCCGCCACAGAATGATAAACAAGATTACTACAAATAGCATTATCTTCAATATCTAGATACCTCTTGTCAATACCAGCCATCTGGTATTGATGTAACAAAAAAAAAAAATTTCAATGCCTCATTGTTTCGGCAGAATCTGCATTATTGAGCAGGCTTTCCCCAAAATGTCGAAAATCTTCCGAGGAGTAATGCTGGCTGGCGTGTACTGTATCTGAATAAAGGAGGGTCTTGTTACACGATATATTGTCAGCCAGGGTTCCCTATCCATCCTCCCTGAACTACTGTATTAATGACCTGTGGATTCGTTAGTCTCTTAGTCCCAGTGTGGGTAAAAATTGGTCAACGGGGTTTCAAGGCTATAGGCTACACTAGTCACTAAGGATACATAAGTGCTGGGAAAATACATTAAAGAAGCACTTTTAGTGGGTCGACGTTTTCCATCCGCGTATAAGTTTCTCATTTTGGCTTGACAACCCTCTACGCCGCGCGAAACGTTGCCCCAATGAAACCTTGTTCTGTAGCTCCCGTAGTTAGTCAGAGTCATTGGTAATACGCCATTGCATCTATACATGCAGTGACTAGCAACATTAAACCTTTCCTTTCCTCTCAGTGATGCAAATCACCTAAAATCACACTGCCTAAAACTACTGATAACCTTAGATCTACGTTGAAGTTAGTGATTTTGTCGTGAAACTTGTGATCAGTAGATTAGTAAACAGTTACCGTCCAGGGAGGAGGGGGACATTACCAACCTGGTATAAGTGTGAAACGGAAGCATGTTAAAGGTTTTGAACTCTGCCACGATTGCTGGTCATTTCTGTCTCATGAAAATGTTAGATGATAGGTTGAGAGGTAGGCCTTCATGGAAGTGATGACGTCAGTACCAGCCGTCTCAGGTCATGGTGAACCAGAAGGTCAACAGGTCTTGTGAGATACCAGATTATAATGGAAGCCGGAGCTAGTACAGCTCCGGGAGCGGTGGTGGTAGGGATAGTGGTGGTGTTGGTAGAGTGGAAATAGTGGTGGTGTTTGTGGTGATTTTTTGCTGTTGTGATGTTGCTGGTTCTGTTGTTGCTTCTCTTGCAATTGCTGTTGGTGTTATTGAGATTGTTGCTGTTGTAATGTTGTTGCTCTTGCTACTGTTGTGGTTACTGCTGCTTAAGAGTTTTGGTTGCAGTTATAGTTGATACCAACACTGTAACAACATCGCTGTAACTTCATCTTCCAAAGTGACCAGTGACGTTGTTACAGTGATTTAATTCCGTTATCACACAGAATCCAACAATTCCAAGTTGATGAATTATTTACAATGTTAATAAATCTCAGCTTTATTAATTATTATTATTGTTGTTATGAACCCAAAAGGCATCATCCTTCCCTTAATATTCACCATGTAAACTACGTCTAGAAGAGGCATTTCTCAAAATAAAAGTTGCAGTTTGGCAACAACCCACTCCAGTAACAATCCTACCCTTCTTCTAGGTGGAATATACCAGTGTTGAAGGTTTGAAGCCGGTCGGATGAGGCTTTCTCGAGTTGTCGCACCGAAACCGAAATCGGGAATGGGCTATATAGAATTGACCTGAGGGGCACAGTGCTGCTAGTAGTTGTGTGAACCTTGCCAGAGTTACAGCACACCAGTGTTGGAAATTTGAAGCCGATCGGATGAGGCGTTCCCAAGTTATAAACGACAACCAAGAGAGAGAAAAACAATGTTCGGATACTCTTCGGGTATACGTAATAAAGATACCTTTGGGGATACCTAATACACGTATTCTTCCGGTATACCTAATGTTTTTTTTTTTTACTGTGAGAGACGGTTTAGAGCAAAACTCAATAACAGCGCTATCAACATTATCAACAGCAGCGGCTGCATCAACATCAACACAACAGAAGAAACAACAACAACAGCGGCATCAAAATCAACAGCTGCATTGACAATATTAACTCCAGTTGCAGTATCAACAAGAGCGCAGCAGCATTAATATCAGCATCAGCTACATCAACAGCAGAAACAACAACAGTGGCATCAACAGTGTGCCTCTTAGCACAACACAAGTCAATATATACTGAACAAAGAGGCACTCCTCGAATCAGCGGCAAGTTCCTTCAACAACTTGACAACTTTCTCAAAAGAGTTCCTGGACTACATGTGGCCAGCAGTAACAGCCTGGTTAATCAGGCTTTGATCCACCGTGAGGACCGATTTAGGTCTGGCCGCGTGGGTGCTGAACCCAGAAGCGTCCAGAGCAACTGGAAGTCCGTCCACACCGAGGCTCTCTGCAGAGCAGAACTATCTACTTCTATTAAGGGCTATCGCGTATTATCTAGATGTACGTGTCAAGGATAGAAAAGCAGAAGGCTGTCTCCCCATCCTCCACTCCGGCCAGTATCATCAGCGGTATCGGCACTGGCATTATCTCCACAAAGTCGCCAGAGAGAGAGTGAGAGCATCTGTGATATAAATCACCGTCGACCAGAGCACATACGTCTCCGTGGCTCCCAGAGCAAGACATCATACATTATCCCCTGAATATTGACTCCTGTGTGTTCCGGGTCTGTGTGCGTGCCTCGTGATAACGATCTGTGTACACACATATGCTGAGTGTGTGTGTACGTGTCGCTTACAGCCAGTGTACACATATTGTTTATTTCATAGCGTGTGCATGAGCGTGTTGAGGACAGCGAACAGATTGAGTGTTTGTGTGTTGTCAGGTGTATGCGTATGTTATAGGGCAACAAACATTCACATGGTGTATGTTTGCTGCGTGTTAATGTGCGCTTTGAACAGCCTATGTACACACCCTGCCTGTAGCAGTATGTCCATGTGCGTGCTGTGACCCGCCTGTGTGTACGTACAGTGAGCTGTGTGATTCATGTACACGGGGGGAGGGGTAGAGAGGCCACACGGTGCAGGTATAACGGGAGGTGACACGCGCCACGCTACACCAACCTCCAAATAACCACCCACTGTGTAGGACTGTCACGTGTGACGCCCACGCCTGCCCGCCCACACCCGCCCATCCTCCACACCGCCCTCCTGGATCTCTCACGGTCACACATCAACAACCATCAGTGTTCCTGCCTCTCTTCTTCAACCTGTGCCTCCAACTATACCAACTTCTGTGGTGAAAATGTAAATAACTTGCCGAGTTTAGGACTGAGGAAGAGACAATATGCGACAACGTTTCGCTCTGTGTTGAGCCTTATCAAGTCGTACAGACAGCGAAACGTTATACCAATAAAAGGCTGATCCGCTACGTGTTTCATTTCTTGACATGTGTGTTATTTGAAGCCATCCTCCTCTGGCTGAGACACATCTTAAGATTCTCGGAGTATGTTCATGCAGAGTACACTGTATTGTTCTTAACTAAATGCTGAGTTATAAAATCAATTGGTGTTGGTGCAAGCATGTATGCAGTTGCCTATCTGTACTTATTTGTAGTTGCAGGAGTCGAGTCTCAGCTCCTGGCCCTGCCACTCAAGCTAGCCGCTACTGGATTCACTCTCTTCTGGCTTAGATTTAGATTTTGCCACCGAAGTGGCTAGTTTATTGTGCACTCCATATCCATCCTGTGGACGGTAGTGTAAAAAGCATATGGATACACAAATAGGGTTAACAGAAGTACATCTGGGTTTATACCTATAAATGACTTAACCTGTTGCAAGTAAATTTAAGATATTTCATCACTGGTATCTTATTTTTAGCTTTGTGAGCATGAACATATCAATTTTTAAAGCTATATATGGATCCTGCCTCGACGACTTCGATGTCGAGTCGTTCCACTTCCTGACCACTCTGAGGCTGAAGAAATATTTCCTAACATCCCTGTAACTTAACTGTGTTTTTAAACTTCCTGATGTGCCCTCTTGTTCCTATTTCCCACCTCTCTACAACCTATCATTTGTACGCTGCTATGTCTCCTCAGATCCTTTTGTCCTCTAATGCCATCAGACTGAGCTCTTTTCCTCTCTTCATGGCTCTGGAACTAATATTGTTGCAGACCTTGGCAAGCTTGATCTAGTGTGGGTTTCATACTGGTGCTGCATACTTCATGGGCCTGGCATTTGTCGTACAAATGACTTTTTGTTGAGATTCTCGAAAGCTAATCTTAGACGGGACAAATGCACATTAGCTGCAGAGGTTATTCGGCTGTGTGCCTCAGGCAATATGCTGGGAACTATGCTCACTCCGAGGTCCTTCTCAATAAGTGAGGTCTACAGCGTTTGTACTCCGTCTTGATTTCCCTTCCCCAATTTTTATAGTTTTGCATCTGCGGGGGTTGAATTTCAATCACCACTTGGTATTTGTGGGCGTGGCCACCCGCCAGCGCCCACTTGCAACACCCAGGTAATGACCAACTACCAGGCACAACAAGAGGCTCAAACTCGACCATTGCAAGCAAAATCAGCTTTACCTGAAGGTGTTCTCGAGGGTCAACGTCCCCCCGACCCAGTCATAGACCAGGCCCCCTGTGAATCATAGCCACATCATCTATGTGACAGGTGACTCCTAGTACATCAATAAACACTACACTATAATCCCCTGAAAAATACATAGCGGTGCGGCCCTCTCAAGCGTTGAAATGGTAACGTTTGTAACCATTCTATAGCTCTACACAAAGCGCTTACGCTTCTCGGTAGGCGTGCTGAAGTATCAGGGATAGGGAAAGCAGGATTATTATTTGCTTAAAACCACATGTGCGTGGATGCATATATATATATATATATATATATATATATATATATATATATATATATATATATATATAATATATATATATATATATATTGTACAACAGAGGCGGATTTGATAGTCAGGATAATACATAGTCTCGCCTAACGGCATCCAGATAATGCATCTTCGTAGATAAATTTATTAAGTTTTGACGTTGAGATAAAGTGTTAATCTTGTGAGATAACGAAGCGGATCAGAGTGCAGTTCTCGCTTAGACGATAACGGTATTAATGCCTTAATTACCACACGTGTACGACTTAATCACCCCAGAGGCGTGCGTGTGGTGGAAAGATCAGTTCTTCCGTGATGAACTGTGTGTGTGTGTGTGTGTTTTCTTATTTGTTTGTCGTTCTCCTTGCGAGGCTATTTTTTTCACTCCATGTAATCCAGACCACGCCACACCTGGTTATCGAGACCGCACTGGTAGCCCAAAATATTCTTCCTATAAATCAATATATATATATATATATATATATATATATATATATATATATATATATATATATATATATATATATATATATAAACAAAATCCGCCTGATATAGTAAACAGGCCGTTGGACTGTTAAAGAGTCCAAGAGTGTTGAAAAAATTTAAGAAATCAGATGGCTCTCTAAGGGTATATCTAACGCACAGGACACGGAGAGCGCGTCTCAACCATTCCTTCAGCTGTATTACCCCACACGGATTTAGTGCTCCACAAAATAACAATAATAACAACCATTATAATAATTATTATTTCTAGAAACATAAATTAACCATTTTCCATTAAACAGATTATATAATATTTATAGATTGTAGAATATATAATCGTCTCTATAGAGGAAGTAAATTTTCTGAGAGGACATGAGGGAGAGTGACGCCAGTCAGTCCATCTATCACTCTTATCATGCACAAGCTACATGTCTATGCCAGGCTCCGGCTGTGCCACAAGTATCTCTGGGAGGGTATATAACCAGCTGATGTAGACATAACTAGATGTAAACGTTGCCAGATAAACAATTGTCACACCCTGGGTCGTTTTGTGCTGGAATGCGATAAAATCAATGAATTCGGAGACAAGTCACTCGCAAATGTTCAAGAAATGTCAAGAGTATTTTATCCGCAGTGGCATATTACCAGTCATTCTAGAAAAATACCCTGACTTTGCTTATTGTAAATGACTCGTAACAAAGGCATAAATTACTACAAATGTACCTCTGTATCTTTCGACTATCGCCCACAGGCTGGGTATGAGATACATAATAAAACAAACTGAAACGACTTTATTAATAGCGGATTCGTGACGATATATACTGAAGCAGTACACGTTGTTACTGAAAAAACTCTGCTCCAAGGAAATCCAAAAATAAAAAAAAAAGGTACAATAATTCGCAAAATAAAGATCTTTATTATTTGTGCATTACGGCAAAACTAAAAACCAAGTGAACAATCTGAACCTCCACACAGGTGAACACTGGTGATCGACACCAGAACCCATTAAAAATTTGCATATAGGATATCTACCCTAAGAGGTAGGTAGGTAGTGTGACTCTGTCTGTCTGTCTCAGTGTGTCTCTCTCTCTGTCTGTCGCAATATCTATACTCTAAGACTTTATTTTAATCCCTACTTTAGGGATTAAAGTATTCTTGACTGATGGTGAACATGTGGCATGAAGCTTTAATGACCCTTGTGTACCCGACAGGTTTTAAACCCCATTAACCAACCAATTTCTCCCATTTGAGGAAAGAATTTTACGACAGGAGGCACGGTATATTGTACGACAGGAGGCACGGTATATTTTACGACAGAAAGCACGGTATTATATTTTTAAGACCAAAAATAAAGGTTCTGATAAAGAACGTACAATACTTACGTTAAGAGTTTTGTAGACACCAACTGTCCGAGGCTTTTAATATCTTCTCTTTAAATTTAAGGGAAAATTGGCCACTGATCCTTAAGTGTCTTCAAGAGGAAACTTCAGACATTCCGGCCAAGCTTTTCCCATCAGCTGGGCCGGGACCGACTGCCAAGCAGGCCTGGTCACGGACACCCTCCTACACCATGGATCGCAAACCATTACTACCTACACCAGGTAGTTGGGTAGTAGTTATAGGGACACAACATTAACAACAACAATAATACTAATAATAATAATAATAATATTAATAATGTTGATATTATTATTATTATTATTATTAGTAGTAGTAGCAGCAGCAGCAGTAGTAATAGCACATTCACGAGGAAGCGCTAAACCAGTAAGGGTCACAGAGACTGGGAAAAGGGGAAGATCAGATTTGATCCAAATAAACTCCAGTTCCTTGGATCAAGAGCTCTTCGCCAAACTGACGTTTGGACTCAAGCTGAGAGTACACTGACGCTTGGACTCAAGCTGAGAGTACACTGACGCTTGGACTCAAGCTGAGAGTACAATGACGCTTGGACTCAAGCTGAGAGTACACTGACGTTTGGACTCAAGCTGAGAGTACACTGACGCTTGGACTCAAGCTGAGAGTACACTGACGCTTGGACTCAAGCTGAGAGTACACTGACGTTTGGACTCAAGCTGAGAGCTTGAGCTACACAACAAGCTTTGATCATGTGCTAAGCTCTACGCAGAGCAAAACGTTGCAACGTTTTGCTCTGCGTCGAGAATAAATAGCAAACAGCTGCAACACGAATTTCTGTCTCGTATTCATGCCTGTGTTGCCTCGTATTCATGCCTGTGTTGCCTCGTATTCATGCCTGTGTTGCCTCGTATTCTTGCCTGTGTTGCCTCGTATTCATGCCTGTGTTGCCTCATAGTCATGCCTGTTTTTCTCACATCCATGCTTGCTTTGCCTCATATCCATGCTTGTGTTTCCTGACCACGCCAGTTTTTACATAAGCCAGGACAGGGAGTGGCGTCAGTAATCCAGTTTTCAATTATTGTGCTACAAGCAGTGGTTCCGGGGTGGATAATGTGGCTAAGGGAGTGTGTGTGTCTCAAGTTGCGGCCTTGTCTTGCCTTCTTGTGCTTGCTGTTGGTCCTTTACTTATCACTTCTCTGATCGTTGAAGTTAGATTTACTGGACAACTCTTCTCGTACACTGTTAGTGGGAATAATTATATATACTAAATGGTTATAACTGATCATAATTTTTTAAAGGGGGTTGGACTGGTAAGCCAGGAGAAGGCCTCGGTCAGATGACCCGGGTCAGGAAACACTCGTCCTGTTTCCTGACGAACCTTACCTAACCTAACCTTGTTACTGCTTTTATACTCACTCGTACTTTAGATTAGTTAAGATTTTGTTCGGATTTTTAACCAGGAGGGTTACCTACCCAGGATAACCCAAGAAAGTTAGTCTTATTTCCACTGGCGTCCTTTAATCTTCTTCCCCCCAGGATGCGACCGACAACAGTCTACTAACTCCCGGGTACTAACTTGCTGCTAGGTGAACAGGGACAGCAGCTGTGAGGAAACATGCCCAATGTTTCCAGCAGTGCTGGGGATCGAACCACGGACATTCAGTACGTGAGCTGAGTATGCTATGAGTCGAGCATCTGTGAATGTCATATCTCTGATTACTACCTCACTGTTTGTGAAGATCAAGTCTGATGTATTTTCTTTTCTAATTGGTTCTGACACACCTGTGGTATACCTGTGACCGGTTTCAAGTGCTCTTCTACCTCGAAGCCGCCCTTACTGAGGTCGTGCATTCCTGCTGGACCACCCGGTTCACCTGGTCCACTGGTCACTAGTGAAACACTTTCCTGTACAAATGGAGTGTGGTACCCAGGTGGGAGTAGGTCAACGGGTGTTTAACCGCCGAACTACTCATCATTTAATTAACACCCGTGTCAGGAGAAACTTGTCTTCCTCCCTGACGAACAAACCACCATCATGTTGGTGTTGCTGAGGTCTCACATGGCTTTCATACGGTGGCTGTGGTTGATGTTTGCTGTCAACCGATCTGTCTGTGTCTGTCTCTGTCTACCTACCTTCCTACCGTCTTGTCTGTACGTCTCTTACTGTCTACATATTACTGGGGATTATTTTCACTGCCCGATCTCAGACCGAGCCTTCTACATGGAAAGTTAATATTACAGGATTTAGAAGAATTAAGAAGCACATAGAAAAGTAAAGGTATATGTATGCTGAATGTAAGTTGAAACTTGTCTACCAAGGTATACGTCACACACAAAGGCGTCATGGTGCAGTGATATCGGTATAGGTGTTCGTGTGAGATGTGATTGTGTAGTGGAGAGTCGTGGTTACCCCACACTTATGTTTTGCCTCGCTGCTGCCGATCGTTGTCATTGTTGCTCTGGACTGCTGTACGGTGTTCCTTGCTGTTACACGATGCTCCTTGCCGTTGTACAGTGATCTTGCTGGTGTACGCGGTTTCTCGCTGCTACATGTTGCTCTTTCCTGCTGTACAGTGGTCCTAGCTGCTTTGTAGTGTTCCGTGCTGCTGTACGCGGCTCCTTGCTGTTGCATATTGCTCACCGCTGCTGTACATTGCTCAGTGTTGCTGTATAGTGCTCAGTGTTGCTGTATAGTGCTTTTTCACCAGTTACTATTACCTTGAGGCAACACGTTACTTTTAAATATACAGCAGCGTTTCTGTACAGACCAGTACACTGTATTGCTACTGTACCATGCAGTACACTGCATTGCTACTGTACCATGCAGTACATTGTATTGCTACTGTACCATGCAGTACACTGTATTGTTACTGTACCATGCAGTACACTGTATTGTTACTGTACCATGCAGTACACTGTATTGTTACTGTACCATGCAGTACACTGTATTGCTACTGTACCATGCAGTACACTGTACTGCTACTGTACCATGCAGTACACTGTATTGCTACTGTACCATGCAGTACACTGTATTGCTACTGTACCATGCAGTACACTGTATTGTTACTGTACCATGCAGTAAACTGTATTGTTACTGTACCATGCAGTACACTGTATTGCTACTGTACCATGCAGTACACTGTATTGCTACTGTACCATGCAGTACACTGTATTGTTACTGTACCATGCAGTACACTGTATTGTTACTGTACCATGCAGTGCACTGTATTGCTACTGTACCATGCAGTGCACTGTATTGCTACTGTACCATGCAGTACACTGTATTGCTACTGTACCATGCAGTACACTGTATTGCTACTGTACCATGCAGTACACTGTATTGCTACTGTACCATGCAGTACACTGTATTGCTACTGTACCATGCAGTACACTGTATTGCTACTGTACCATGCAGTACACTGTATTGCTACTGTACCATGCAGTACACTGTATTGCTACTGTACCATGCAGTACACTGTATTGCTACTGTACCATGCAGTCACTGTATTGCTACTGTACCATGCAGTACACTGTTTGCTATGTCCAGCATAAGTAACTCACTATACCATGCGTACACTAGTATGCTGTTCCCATCAAGTAACTCACAGCATACACTAGACTGTCTGTACCAGCGTACACTACTTCACTTTCTAGTCAGGTAACTCACGCAGTATACGACCAAGACTGTTCCCATCAAGTAACTCACGCAACACACTAAGACTGTTCCCATCAAGTAACTCACGCGACACACTAAGACTGTTCCCATCAAGTAACTCACGCAGCACACTAAGACTGTTCCCATCAAGTAACTCACGCAACACACTAAGACTGTTCCCATCAAGTAACTCACGCAGCACACTAAGACTGTTCCCATCAAGTAACTCACGCAGCACACTAAGACTGTTCCCATCAAGTAACTCACGCAACACACTAAGACTGTTCCCATCAAGTAACTCACGCAGCACACTAAGACTGTTCCCATCAAGAACTCACGCAGCACACTAAGACTGTTCCCATCAGTAACTCACGCAGCACACTAAGACTGTTCCCATCAAGTAACTCACGCAGCACACTAAGACTGTTCCCATCAAGTAACTCACGCAACACACTAAGACTGTTCCCATCAAGTAACATCACGACTCACAGAACTACACTAAGACTGTTCCCATCAAGTAACTCACGCAGCACACTAAGACTGTTCCCATCAAGTAACTCACGCAGCACACTAAGACTGTTCCCATCAAGTAACTCACGCAGCACACTAAGACTGTTCCCATCAAGTAACTCACGCAGCACACTAAGACTGTTCCCATCAAGTAACTCACGCAGCACACTAAGACTGTTCCCATCAAGTAACTCACGCAACACACTAAGACTGTTCCCATCAAGTAACTCACGCAGCACACTAAGACTGTTCCCATCAAGTAACTCACGCAGCACACTAAGACTGTTCCCATCAAGTAACTCACGCAGCACACTAAGACTGTTCCCATCAAGTAACTCACGCAGCACACTAAGACTGTTCCCATCAAGTACTCACGCAGCACACTAAGACTGTTCCCATCAGTAACTCAGCACACACTAAGACTGTTCCCATCAAGTAACTCACGCAGCACACTAAGACTGTTCCCATCAAGTAACTCACGCAACACACTAAGACTGTTCCCATCAAGTAACTCACGCAACACACTAAGACTGTTCCCATCAAGTAACTCACGCAGCACACTAAGACTGTTCCCATCAAGTAACTCACGCAGCACACTAAGACTGTTCCCATCAAGTAACTCACGCAGCACACTAAGACTGTTCCCATCAAGTAACTCACGCAGCACACTAAGACTGTTCCCATCAAGTAACTCACGCAGCACACTAAGACTGTTCCCATCAAGTAACTCACGCAGCACACTAAGACTGTTCCCATCAAGTAACTCCCACACGGAACAAGGCCAGCAGCACATTGCAAGTGACGCCTGTATTAACCTTGCTTATTTCTTGCTTGGTTGCCCAGTGGTGTAAACACGAACCCAGCTTGACACATCAAACCTCCCTCCCTTTATACCCCCTCCCCTCTACATCTACGTTAAATGCTAATCTGTGACATAGACCGAATTTCTATATATATATATATATATATATATATATATATATATATATATATATATATATATATATATATATATATATATATACAGGTGTAGTGTCTGATATGTGGAAGATGGCTAATGTAATTCCTATTTTTAAAGCAGGGGACAAGTCACTACCGTCAAACTACCGCCCAATAAGCCTGACCTCAATTGTAGGCAAATTACTAGAGTCAATTATAGCTGATATTATTAGAAGCCATCTAGATAACCATAATTTGATTAATGATACCCAGCATGGATTCACGAGGGGCCGTTCCTGCCTATCTAATTTATTAACCTTCTTCAGTAAAGCTTTTGAGGCTGTTGATCACGATAAAGAATTCGATATTGTTTATTTAGACTTTAGTAAGGCTTTTGATAGAGTACCGCACCAGAGACTGTTAAAGAAAGTGGCAGCTCATGGCATTGGGGGAAAAGTGTTGTCATGGATCGAGTCATGGCTCACCAATAGGAAGCAGAGAGTGTGCATAAATGGGGTTAAATCCGAATGGGGACTTGTAACAAGTGGTGTTCCACAGGGATCAGTCTTAGGCCCATTGTTATTTATAATATATACCAATGACCTTGACGAGGGAATTACTAGTGATATGAGCAAATTCGCCGACGACACGAAGATAGGTAGGATAATTGATTCAAACATAGATGTCATAGAACTTCAGGAAGATTTAGACAAACTTAATTCGTGGTCAGAAAAGTGGCAGATGCAGTTCAATGTAGATAAATGCAAGGTTCTGAAGCTCGGGAGTGTCCATAACCCAAGCACTTATAAGTTAAATAACGTAGAACTTAGCCATACAGATTGCGAGAAGGACTTGGGGGTGATGGTAAGCAGCAACCTTAAACCAAGACAGCAATGCCTAAGCGTACGTAATAAGGCAAATAGATTACTGGGATTTATATCAAGAAGTGTTAGCAACAGAAGTCCAGAGGTTATATTACAGCTTTATACATCATTAGTAAGGCCTCACCTAGATTACGCAGCTCAGTTCTGGTCTCCATATTACAGAATGGACATAAATTCGTTAGAAAACATTCAGCGTAGAATGACTAAATTAATACATAGCATTAGAAATCTTCCTTACGAAGAAAGATTGAAGACCCTAAAATTACATTCACTTGTAAGACGTAGAATGAGGGAGACATGATCGAGGTATACAAGTGGAAAATGGGTATTAACAAAGGGGATATAAATAAGGTCTTGAGGATATCTCTCCAAGAGAGAACCCGCAATAATGGATTCAAGTTAGATAAGTTTAGATTTAGAAAGGATATAGGAAAGTATTGGTTTGGAAATAGGGTAGTTGATGAGTGGAACAGTCTGCCTATTAGGGTTATTGAAGCTAGGACCTTGGGTAGTTTCAAATTTAGGTTGGATAAATTCATGAGTGAGAGGGGTTGGATTTGAGTGGGACTCGCGCATGAGTGGGTAGAATTGTCAAAGCTTATTTCTTGGGTAGCTTTGAAAATTGGGTTGAGCAAATATTCTGTTAGTGGGATGGATTGTGAAGGACCTGCCTAGTATGGGCCAACAGGCCTGCTGCAGTGTTCCTCCTTTCTTATGTTCTTATGTTCTTATATATATATATGCAAGACAACCACTATGAAAAAATAGAGGAATTCCAAGCGCTTTCGTGACTACTCACATTATCAAGGAACTATTATAGTTCCTATTCATAGGAACTATTCATAGTTCCTTGATAATGTGAGTAGTCACGAAAGCGCTTGGAATTCCTCTATTTTTTCATAGTGGTTGTCTTGCATATATATATTTAAAATACCCAAGAAACATAATTGATAAATCTTTTAAAATAGCTAGGAATACTTTTTACAATCCAAAAAGGGACAACCAACCTTATTCAACCAAAAATATGTTGGTTCTCCCTTACCATGAAAACTTGGTTGATATGCCTTCCTTTCTTATGAATTTTAATATCAAAGTTGTATTTAAAAATCTTGATACAGTAAAAGACTTTTGATAAAAAATTCCCCCAAAATGCTGACGGATGTGTCTATAAGATTCCCTGTAAAATATGCGATAAAGTTTATTATGGTCAAACTGGTAAAAGTCTTGAACTAAGATTAAAACAACATAAATATAGCATTAGAACTGGACAAGATTCTAATGCTCTATTTATTCATGTGAGAGACTTTAACCATCCAATTGATTTTCAAAATGCTGAGAAGGTTGTATCAAGCAAGTCCATGGTTGAGAGGAATATAATAGAATCATGTTTCATTAAAAGCAGTTTTGAAAATAATATGAATATTTCTTTTGGTTTATATAAATTGGATTCATTTATAATTAATAAAATTTGGGAAGAATTTAATGATAAATTGGACTAATCTTAATTCTTGGGAAGAGTTTCAGGTCCTTTCTTATGTTCCTCTTCACAGAGTCGTGAGATGTTACGCTACTGTGAGGTGTAGTCTTTGTTAGTGTGATGTGACTGTGAGGTGTAGTCTCGCCCCTTATATAAGCCTTCTTGTCATGTTTGCTGTTATAGTTCCTTGATAATGTGAGTAGTCACGAAAGCGCTTGGAATTGAAGACGTGTCTTGTGTGCTCTCTGTCAATCTGAAGAAGATGTCCTCTCTTGAGCTACTCTACCAGCAGCTGAAGGAAGAACTGAGGGTAGCTAAGCTTGAGATACAGCGACTGACTGAGGAAAACAAGAGGATTCGTAGTAATCCTCCTGTTGAGAATCCTCAAGCCAGGAAAGGAACCTGGACAGTGGCTAAAACGCATGGGACAAAGTTAAGGCTCAAGAGGACGGTGGAGAGGTAGAAACAACGAAGACCCAGGAGAATGTTGTGGAAACATCGAACCCATTCTCCGTGCTACCCGATGAATGTGAATCGACTTCTGGGAGCGTCACGACGAAAGACACAAAGGAAGGTAAAAACATTGTTGTTGTTGGGGACAGTCAGGTTAGGTACATGGATAGGGCTTTCTGTTTGATTGATAGGAGTAGGAGACAGAGGGTTTGCTTTCCTGGGGCTGGGATGGAGGATATTGTTAGCCGTCTGGACGACATCATGAGAGGTAATGGGAGCAATCCTATTATCTGTCTCAGTGCTGGAGGCAACGATGTTGGCAGACGTAGGAGTGAGGACCTGACTAGCAGGTTTAGGTCAGCAATAGACATAATTAGGAAGAAGGGTGGGAACCCTGTCATATGTGGTATTTTGCCAAGGAGAGGAGTTGGAAATGAATGGCTGTCCAGGGCAATTGGTGTCAATTGCTGGCTGGACAAATACTGTAAGGAAAATTCAGTAACATTCATTGACAACTGGGACCTCTTCTATGGCAGAAATGACATGTATGCCAGGGATGGGGTTCACTTATCCAGGTCTGGGGTAGGGGCATTGGCAACTGCAGTGGAGGGAGCTGTTAGGGCTTTAAACTAGAAATAGTTAGTGGTATGGGTTTTGGGGGGAAAACAGAGAAGTTCCAGTGTAGTAATATTATAAGTTGTAGGAGAACTAGTAATAGGCAGAATAAGGTGGATAGTGGAAAGCTAGTGACACTAGATGACAAGGACAGTAATAGGTATAGTGGAAAAACAGAGATGAGCAGGAAGGGTAAAGAGAAAGGAGGGTCTCTAAATATATATTACACCAATAGTCGTAGTGCTAGGAATAAGATGGACGAGTTGAGATTAGTTGCAAGTACGGGTAATATTGATGTTTTTGCAATAACTGAGACATGGTTTAATATGAAAAATCGAGACTTGCCTGCCGAATGTCACATTCAGGGTTTTAAATTGTTCCAAGTAGACAGAAGTATCGGGAAAGGGGGTGGGGTGGCACTCTATGTCCGTGATCATTTAAATTGTTGCATAAAAACGGGTATAAAGTCTGAATTAACACATACAGAGTCTGTCTGATAGAATTTTCAGAGGGTGTGAAAAATTGATTTTAGGCGTGATTTACCGTCCTCCAAACTTAGATAGGGAACAAGGGAGACTACTTTGGGAGGAAATTGTTAAGGCCACAAGACACGATAACGTAGTAATTCTAGGGGATTTTAACTTTAGTCAGATTGATTGGAATTTCATGACAGGGAATTTAGAATCTAACGACTTTTTAGAAGTAGTTCAGGATTGCTTTTTGAAGCAGTTTGTAACAGAACCTACAAGGGGAAATAACCTACTTGACTTGGTTCTGGCAAGCAAGGAAACCCTTGTTAATAATTTAGAAATTACAGAGGAACTCGGCTCAAGCGACCACAAGTCAATTACCTTTAGCATTGAATGGATGTATGATAGTAGGGATAATTCAGTAATGGTCCCAGATTTTCGCTTAGCAGATTATAATGGACTTAGAGAACACTTATCAACTGTGGACTGGGGTGAAGAAAAAGGTATCAATATGACAGTTTTCTTAACACTATACAGGCTGCCAAAGAACATTTATCCCGTATAAAGAAATTAGATCAAGTAGAAATGACCCAAAATGGATGAATAATAGGCTCAAATATCTTTTAGGGCAGAAGAAAGGAATTTATAGGCGCATAAAAAGAGGTGAGGGTCATCTTATAAATCAGTATACTGACATTAAGAGGACGTTAAAAGGGAATAAGAAAAGCTAAATGGGACTATGAAATTAAAGTTGCTAGGGATTCAAAACTAACCCAAAAGTTTTTCCAGGTTTATAGAACAAAAGTTAGGGATAAGATAGGTCCCCTTAAAAATAACTTTGGGCATCTTACTGACAAGGAGAATGATATGTGCTCTATTTTTAATAATTATTTTCTCTCGGTTTTCACACAGGAAGACATTAATAATATCCCAGAAATTTAAATTTTTTACAGAGGCCCAGAAGAAGATAAATTATGTAATATCACAGTCACTAGCGAAATGATTATGAAACAGCTGGACCGACTGAAACAAAATAAATCGCCGGGTCCTGATGAGTTTTTTGCAAGGGTTCTTAAGGAATGCAAAATGGAACTCTGTGAACCAATATTTAACATTTTTAATTTATCTCTTCAAACAGGTGTAGTGTCTGATATGTGGAAGATGGCTAATGTAATTCCTATTTTTAAAGCAGGGGACAAGTCACTACCGTCAAACTACCGCCCAATAAGCCTGACCTCAATTGTAGGCAAATTACTAGAGTCAATTATAGCTGATATTATTAGAAGCCATCTAGATAACCATAATTTGATTAATGATACCCAGCATGGATTCACGAGGGCCGTTCCTGCCTATCTAATTTATTAACCTTCTTCAGTAAAGCTTTTGAGGCTGTTGATCACGATAAAGAATTCGATATTGTTTATTTAGACTTTAGTAAGGCTTTTGATAGAGTACCGCACCAGAGACTGTTAAAGAAGTGGCAGCTCATGGCATTGGGGGAAAAGTGCTGTCATGGATCGAGTCATGGCTCACCAATAGGAAGCAGAGAGTGTGCATAAATGGGGTTAAATCCGAATGGGACTTGTAACAAGTGGTGTTCCACAGGGATCAGTCTTAGGCCCATTGTTATTTATAATATATATCAATGACCTTGATGAGGGAATTACTAGTGATATGAGCAAATTCGCCGACGACACGAAGATGGTAGGATAATTGATTCAAACATAGATGTCATAGAACTTCAGGAAGATTTAGACAAACTTAATTCGTGGTCAGAAAAGTGGCAGATGCAGTTCAATGTAGATAAATGCAAGGTTCTGAAGCTCGGGAGTGTCCATAACCCAAGCACTTATAAGTTAAATAACGTAGAACTTAGCCATACAGATTGCGAGAAGGACTTGGGGGTGATGGTAAGCAGCAACCTTAAACCAAGACAGCAATGCCTAAGCGTACGTAATAAGGCAAATAGATTACTGGGATTTATATCAAGAAGTGTTAGCAACAAAGTCCAGAGGTTATATTACAGCTTTATACATCATTAGTAAGGCCTCACCTAGATTACGCAGCTCAGTTCTGGTCTCCATATTACAGAATGGACATAAATTCGTTAGAAAACATTCAGCGTAGAAAAGACTAAATTAATACATAGCATTAGAAATCTTCCTTACGAAGAAAGATTGAAGACCCTTAAATTACATTCACTTGTAAGACGTAGAATGAGGGGAGACATGATCGAGGTATACAAGTGGAAAATGGGTATTAACAAAGGGGATATAAATAAGGTCTTGAGGGTATCTCTCCAAGAGAGAACCCGCAATAATGGATTCAAGTTAGATAAGTTTAGATTTAGAAAGGATATAGGAAAGTATTGGTTTGGAAATAGGGTAGTTGATGAGTGGAACAGTCTGCCTAGTAGGGTTATTGAAGCAAGGACCTTGGGTAGTTTTAAATTTAGGTTGGATAAATTCATGAGTGAAAGGGGTTGGATTTGAGTGGGAATTGCACATGAGTAAATAAAATTATCAAAGCTTATTTCTTGGGTAGCATTGAAAATTAGGTTGAACAAATATTCTGTTAGTGGGATGGAATGTGAAGGACCTGCCTAGAATGGGCCAACAGGCCTGCTGCAGTGTTCCTCCTTTCTTATGTTCTTATGTTCTTATATTTTGATATCACCTGTTTACTGTGATCTTTTTGCATATATATATATATATATATATAAGAAATTCGGTCCTATAATAATTCGGTTCTATATAATTTTTTCATTTATGTTAATGTAAAAATGAATAATTTTGTACCATAAAAACCTTAGAAAACTTACCTAACTTTATTATAACAAGCGCAATTTAATTTAGCCTAATCCAACAAAATATATTTTAGATAAGTTTACAATAATTTAATAATAAACAAACACAATGAAATATTTTTTTTTTCGTTAGGTTCAGAATGATTTTTGCTAAATTATTGCATACACAAATTTTCGCTTGAATAATTCGGCAAGACGAGCGTTGCTATTTAAGCCAAAATAGCAAGTTTTACCTATTCGGCACGACATATATATATATATATATATACATTATATGTCGTGCCGATTAGGTAAAACTGGTCAATTAGCAAGAACTCATCTAAAATTAAGTCCTTTCTAAAATTTTCTCTTATACGTTTAAAGATATATTTTTTTCATTTATGTTAATGTAAGAATTTATAATTTTGTACCAAGAGAAACTTTGAAAACCTACCTAACCTTATTACAACAAGCGCAATTTAATTTAGCCTAACCCAACTAAATATATTTTAGATACGTTAACATTAATTTAAT
>WNWK01004596.1:0-136851 GCA_009830355.1 Cherax destructor | reverse complement strand
TTCTTATTTGGTGCACCTCTTGTGATTTATATAAAGTGTTCCTTTTGAGTTCTTCATTCTTTTCACATGTAAGAAGTCAGAACTTGTCACCACTGAAAGTCGTGCTATTTTCTACTGCCCACAAGAACTTTGCTTGTAGTATCTTCTCGCAGTTTTTCTGTGTCTTCTACCGATATTTTTTTTTTTCTTATTTTGGTATCGTCTGCAGATGATGCGAAACTGGCGAGTGATTTTATCTATGATAGTAGGCATTCCTCTGGCCCATAACAATGCTACAGCGCTTGCTTGGCACATATATGTATATATACAGGGTGACCCAGAAGTCTGGACACAGGCGAAATTTCATTTTTGTAATGATTATACAGTAATTTTAATGAATAATATCTTCAACATGTTGTCCACCATTAGCGCTACAAAGTTCAACTCGCTTTGCAAGATTCACATGATCACACTGCAGTAACTGCGGGGGAAAAAAATATTAGTAATATTTCCCCATGTGTCCAGACTTTTGGGTCACCCTGGCTATATATATATATATATATATATATATATATATATATATATATATATATATATATATATATATATATATATATATATTCAACAAGTCGGCCGTCTCCCACCGAGGCAGGGTGACCCAAAAAGAAAGAAAATCATATATATATAAAATATGTGTGTGTATGTGTGTCGTGTCGAATAGGTAAAACTTGCTATTTTGGCTTAAATAGGAACGCTCTTCTTGCCGAATAAGGCAAGCGAAAATTTGTGTATGTAATAATTTCGCAAATATCATTCTGAACCTAACGAAAAAAAAATATTTAAATGTGTTTGTTTATTAAATTATTGTAAACTTATCTAAAATATATTTTGTTGAATTAGGCTAAATTAAATTGCGCTTGTTATAATAAGGTTAGGTAAGTTTTCTAAAGTTCTTTTGGTACAAAATTATTAGTTTTTACATTAATATAAAGGAAAAAATATATATATTTAAACGTAAACGTATATATTTAAAGAGTCATACAGGATATTGCAAGAAACCCAAAATATTTCTACTCCTATGCAAAATCCAAGCTAAGAACTACCTGTAGAATTGGACCATTATTGAGAGGAGATTCGTATACGGACGATGAACAGGAAATGAGTGAAATCCTAAAAGAACAGTATGAGTCAGTGTTCAGCAACCCATTAAATGACAGCAAGGTAGAAAATGCAGAAATATTTTTCACTCCAGCAGAAGGCTGCGCAGACCACCTAACCGACATTAGTACAAATCCCATAGATTTCGAAAAAGAAATGGCCAACATGCCCACTCACTCAGCACCTGGACCAGATTCATGGAATGCTTTATTTATAAAGCAGTGCAAAGTACCATTAGCAAGAGCCCTTAGTATTCTGTGGAGAAAGAGCTTAGATCTAGGGGAAATTCCAGAGGCCTTAAAGAGTGCAGACATAGCTCCTTTGCATAAGGGAGGTAGTAGAGCACTAGCTAAAAATTACAGACCAGTAGCCCTCACTTCTCACATCATAAAAATCTTTGAAAGAGTGATGAGACGGCAGATTACAAAGTTCATGGACCAACACAACCAACATAACCCGAACCAGCATGGCTTTAGAGCGGGTCGATCATGCCTGTCACAGCTGCTGAACCATTATGACAAAATTACATAGGCATTGGAGGACGACCAAAACGCAGATGTGATTTACACAGATTTTGCAAAGGCGTTTGACAAATGCGATCATGGAGTGATAGCGCACAAAATGAGGGCCATAGGCATTACGGGGAAGGTAGGCAGATGGATTTTTGAGTTCCTAACACACAGAACACAAAAAGTAGTAGTGAACAGGGCAAGATCCAGCATCAGCGAGGTCAAAAGCTCAGTGCCCTAAGGCACTGTCCTGGCACCTCTGCTGTTTCTCATCCTCATAGCAGACATAGATAAAAACACCCAGCACACTTTTGTATCATCATTTGCAGATGACACTAAAATAAGCATGAAAGTCACTACGGTAGAGGACACTGAAAAATTACAGGTGGACATAAGCAGGGTCTTCCAATGGGCAGTGGAGAACAACATGACGTTCAATGGTGATAAGTTTCAGCTGCTTAGGTATGGAAAAAATGAAGAACTCAAAAGGAACACTATATACAAAACGCAAGAGGGTCACCACATAGAACGAAAGGAACACGTAAAGGACTTGGGAATAATTATGTCTGCTGATCTGTCGTTTAAAGACCATAACAAGACAAAGATCACAACAGCCAGGAAGATGACGGGGTGGGTATTGAGAACTTTCAAAACAAGGGAAATAATGCCGATGGTGACTCTATTCAAATCGCTAGTGCTCCCCCACTTAGAATACTGCTCAGTGCTGACGGCCCCGTTCAGGGCAGGAGAAATAGCAGAGCTGGAACAAATCCAGAGATCGTTTACGGCTCACATTGAGCCATTGAAACATCTAAATTATTGGGAACGCCTTCAAGTCTTGAACATGTACTCATTGGAGCGGAGGAGAGAGATACATGATAATATATACATGGAAAGTACTTGAGGGCCTGGTCCCAAATCTGCACACTGCCATAACAACATACTGGAGTGAGAGATATGGGAGAAAGTGTAAAATAAACCCAGTGAGGAGCAGGGGTGCGGTGGGGTCAATACGAGAGCACTGTATTAACATCCGGGGTCCCAGACTATTCAACATCTTACCAGAAGATATCCGAAACACGGCTGGAACCAGTGTAGAAGCCTTCAAGAGGAAACTGGACAAATATCTTCACCAGGTGCCAGATCAACCAGGCTGTGATGGATATGTGGGGCAGCGGGCCTCCAGCAGCAACAGCCTGGTTGACCAGGCAAACACCAGACGATCCTGGCCCATGGCCGGGCTCAGAGAGTAGATACTCTCGAAACTCTTCAAAGGTATATCAAAGGTATAAAAGAAAATTTTAGAAAGGACTTAATTTTAAATGAGTTCTTGCTAATTGGCTAGTTTTACCTATTCTGCACGACATATATGTAATAGTAAGAGCTGGTATTCTACTTCAACTGGTTACAAAGCCCAGTCCAAGTGAAGGGATGTCTGCTGAGGATACCACCAACAGCAGTTGGGTAACACCTAGGTGCATATTTACTGCTATGTGAACACAATATTAGCTTATGTTGGAACAGCAGTAGTACCAATAACAGCAATAGAAGCAGTAGTAAGAGTAGCAGCGGTAGCAAAAGCAGCAGCAGCAATGTTATTAGGAATAGCGGGGATAGCATCCTCAACCTTGATCCCGGTGGTCTACTCTATAGTGGGACGTCCGGTGGTTGTGTCATAATGCATATCAATTCTCTCTCTCTCTCTCTCTCTCTCTCTCTCTCTCTCTCTCTCTCTCTCTCTCTCTCTCTCTCTCTCTCTCTCTCTCTCTCTCTCTCTTCCCAATGTTCTCTCGCCACTGATGTTAGGGAACATACCACCATATCAAATAACTAACATGAATGAAAAAACTGTTTCCTGTTGAAGAATTTTAAAATATTAAGTTACAATTACTCTAAATTTATAGACAGAATACATTGACAAAAAACACAAACATGAATACATTGCTACAGTATATCAGAGATTATGAATCTCCTCCAGCTCCTCCGAAGCCGGACGCGAGGCCAGTATGCAGCATGCATTTTCCCTCTGGATGACCATGCTGAGGCCATCCATATATGTAATATCCACTGAGAAACGTATTTTCTCAAGTCACATGACCTGTTCTAAATGGTTAGAAAAAGCTTGGGGCTGACTATTATATCTTCTAATTTCATAATACTTGACTCCTCAAAACCCTCTTACCCCATATGAGGGGGATGGGGATGGTGGTAGTGCTGGGTGTGACACCGACCGTTGGCCCACATTCTGAGAGAGCCAGCAGCAGGTGACAGACCTGCACTGCGCTATTCTGAGAAAACTTCCCCTCACTCCTTCAGTTGCAGCCTTGCATGCATAGCTCCTGATAACGCACTGAGCTAGTGTGAGTCACGCGTCAAAACTGCCTGACCACTATTGGAAAGGCACATGTTGAAAACAGCTCTTAGCTTGTAAATAAAGTTAGGAACCCTAAACCTAACCTTGTAAAACCGTGCGTAAAAAAAAGTAGGAAATACAAAGGCATCATTATATGGATAAAATACCGTGTCGACAAGTTGATAATTAGATACAACACTTGGGTAGCTTTATTTTGAAGAGCTGCGCTGTATGACCCTGGTGGTTTAGCACTTAGTTTTGATTATAATAATAAATTTATTTTAAAGACGTTTCGCAAATTTGTGCTTTTTAGTTCAATACAGAAATTATAAACTGGAAAGAGTAGACAGTGAGGTAGTGATTTGCTCAGCCTGGGACGGTGTTCAAACCCAGACAGTACAGCTACCCAGGTGTTGAACATGTGTGTAATTTATCAGTGCAGATGCATTTAATAGCAGAGTACATAACGTTTCTCCCGCGACTTGAAGGATCTCACCTTGAGCGAAACTTCGAGTATATTCTCTGTATTGATTATATTTGCTTTACCTTTCCGTGTGCTCACTGTCACTGACCCTCGCTGTCTCTGGTTTCCTTTTTCCTGGCATCAGTAGTTGACCTCCACCACCGTTGACCTCCAAGTGTTATCACATTTCTCTTCCTCCCCCTTTCTCCTCTTCCTCCCTTGACGCTGGGTCACTTTAAACTTAACGCAGTGGAGTTGTTTGAGTGGTTTATGGCCAGGGGGGGGGGGTTAGGAACCTCTCTTCTCCAGGAGGTGTACCACTCTTCTCACATGTTGCTTGTCTTACTAAGAACCCAACATTTGTTTCATTTGGCATACATGATAGAGATATTTCCCCTTTAGTAAAAAAATGACTTAAACCTATTATTTCGAACTATGGATAATAAAAAAAAATATAAAACTAAAATAACTCAAGTGCTTTTAAATAATACAAATTAAATTCTGTCAGCAGCCGAATATCTAATTTAAATATCCTAGTTCAATTGAAGACTGACATTTTCTAAAATCACCAGTTATACAACCTATTTTCCTCACACTTGGTCTCTATGTAAATAAGTTAACAGCATTCATTCTCCAAGACTCTTGAATAAAGCCAAAGACCTGGCTCTGGTTATTACAAATAATAGTATATCAGTAGGTCTACTTTACCTACAAGGATACAGAATACTGCCAGACCATATTGAAAACACATATGGAAAACACAGTAAGGCAAATGTAGCATAGACCATAATGGCAGGATGGATTATGAGAACTTTCAAAACAAGAAGTGCAATGCCAATAATAGAAGTTATCAAACCACTTGTACACTGCACAATACACCACTGGTGTTCTCACGTTGTCAATATTGTTGTGTGCTCAGAGTTTTCAAGGCAGGTAAGACATCAGAGCTGGAAAATATGAAAAGGTCGTATACTGCCTGTATAAAATGAATGAAATATTAAATCTACTGGGAATACCTGAAAGTACTTTGTTCTATGAGGAACGGATAAGAGAGATAACTGGTAATACATAAATTAAAGATAATGGAGGGAATAGTCCCAAATTTTGCACACCTTTGATAAGTTTCGAGAGTTTCAACTCCCTGAGCCCAGCCTTTGGCCAGACTTCTCTGATGCTTGGCTGGCCAACCAAGTTGTTGCTGCTGGTGGCCCGCTGGCCCACATATCCATCACAGCCTGGTTGATCTGGCACTTCGTACAGTTACTTGTCCAGTTTCCTCTTGAAGATTTCTACGTTTGTGTGTGCAGTCTTTGATATTTCTGTTGAAATGTTGAATAATTTTGGACCACGTATATTGATACAATGTTCTCTTATTGTGGCCACGGTGCCCCTGCTTTTCACTAGGTTTATTTTGCACTTCCTTCCATATCTCTCATTCCAATATGTTATGACTGCAGATTTGAGACTAGGCCTTCAGTTACTTTTCACGTATATATTATCATTCTCTCCGCTTCAGTGAGTACATAGGACTCTGAGGCGTTCCGAGTAATTTAAATGCTTTATTGGTTCTATGCGGGCTGTAAATGATTTCTCCCCTGACCTTGAACCGAGCCTTCAAGACTGAACAATACTTGAGTAATGTCACCATTGGCACTATTTTCCTTATTTTGAAAGTTCTCATTATTAACCCTGTCTAATTGCTGGCTGTCGTGATATTTGCCTTGTTGTGTTCTTTGAAAGAACAGTCAGCCAACATTACACTACTGTAAAAAAAAAACTGTAGTACTAGAGTGAAAGATATGGGAGAAAGTGTGGAATAAACCCACTGAAGAGCAGGGGAGGTCATGGGTATAATTAGAAGACACTGTGTCAATATCATTCTTCCTACTACTCCCAAATGTCAGAAATGCTGCTGGGACGAAGATAGATTTTAAGAAGTTTCCTGCTACAAGTAATGGCTCAACCGGGCAGTGATAACTATATGGTTCTGCGGGCCACTAGCACAAACAACTTGCTTGGTCACAGGTATATCACAGGTGCTTTTATACACTTTACATACTGTGTGATACTCTACAGTTTCCTTTATGTATTTCCTCATCTTTCACGAGTCACCCCGACCTTTATTTAACACTGACTCAAAAATTTCTCGTGTTATTGCTGACTCTTTCTCACCTTTCACCGCTAACACACCCAAAATCTTTGTGTATTTGTTCTATATTTCTTACTTCCAATTTACAACAATCATCAGTTCGATATTACAGTTTGTATAGTACTGTATATGACAAAAAAGTAATGTATAGACCTAGTTGTGTTTGCTGGGGTCGAGGCACAGCTTCGTTCTTTGTATCTTGAATGAGCTACCTTGACCAATATCTACTGGATTCTGCCCTCCTTAACTGTGTTATACCCACTCTTAAAGCTGTGAATGATATTTGCCTCCATTCTCTCGTCTAGTTAATTCCACACTTAGCCATCCTGAGACTCCAGAAATTGTGAAAATTCTATGGCTTATCTGTGTTCCCTTCTTCCTGATTTACCATTTTTTCCAGACGCTGGGCGGTCATGTGCTAGAGTACATGGACAGCATGTAAGATGCAGTCCGGATTATGTCATTTTAGTGTGAATTGATAAAGTCCCTGGAATCTTCACAGTACAGTACCATAACCCGCATTGTGTCTTATTTACATGCATGTGGTGGTGGGTTTGAGCGGCTTTGCCTGAATAAGAACCCAACATCCACTCACATTAGCTGTATTTGGCCTAAACCAGCAGGGAAAATTTTCTTTTTCGTCAAAATTTACTGTGGCTAATTACCTATGACTTGGAACATGATGTGATGGTGGTGCTGCAGTTGATGCTTCTGACTCTACCGCTGTTATCTTACACACCCTAGTCTTCTGCCAGCGCCACCGCTCTGCCACAGTCATTGTCGCTGCAGACGTTGCTGCCACTGACGCCACCGCAAACGTCGCCGACTCCCCCGACACTGATGCTGACGCCAACGTCGTGACTTGCAGCCTCTGTCTCTGTCTTAGATCGTTAGCTGGATATAATTTAGATTGGACTATTTTCTTTTTTCTCCTTATTTTGTATTTGTTTTATATGTAAAGTGTTGGTACGTTAGGTATAGTAGCTGCTGTTGGTACTGGTAGTAACATTGTTCCCTTTACTGCAGTTTGGTACTGTTGGTAACAACTTTTTAGTGATATCACTTTTTTTCTGTTCAAAACACTGATTTCCTAGACGATTCTTTTGTAAATTGTAAAGCAATCTCCCTGATCCTCTCCTCTAGCAGCTCATGTCTTCCACCAGGACAGGAGTTTCTAAAAAAAAAAAAAATCCCTAGATGCCACCCACATAAGTTGCAGACTAAAGTTACCTATTTTTACTGTTGGGTGGGCAGGGACGGCAGAGGTGTAAGGAGACTCGTCTGTACGTCTTGCCGTGCCTGGTAATGGAACCCGGGGTCCTTGCACCTTCTTTCATCTTTATTATTAGGTACACGGATGTCTTTTTACCCATCACTTGAATACACTAACAACCGTACTCAAGGCAGACGAGATTGCAGATCTAGAGAATGTACGGAGAACCTTCACTCCACGTATTAGTTCACTCAAGCGCCTTAATTACTGGGAACGTTTGAAGTCCCATGACCTGTACTTCCTTTAACGCAGGCGAGATATATACATTATAATCCACACTTAGAAAATCCTAGAGGACTGGTCCCAAATCTGTACACAGAAATCAGTCCCTACGAAAGCGAAGGACTCGGCAGACGGTGAAGCTGAATCATAATGAATAACAGGGGTGCAATGAGTACAGTAAGAGAAAACATAATAAGTGTCTGAGGTTCAAGACTGTTCAACAGTCTTTCATCATTAATAAGAGGTTTGGAATGTTTTCTTGAACAATTTATTACATTCCAGCAAGACTGAAATTTTGTGGCACATTTTTTTCCCCTGGATGCTACCCATGATAGTTGATTAACACAAGGTGCCTAGGTGGGCAGGGGTGTAAGAGAACTTGCCTATATATTTCTCCGTCCTAGGTAATCGAACCCCTTGCATGTGGTAGTGGAATGCGCTCACCAATGAGCTTGATGGTACTGTGTGTGTGTGTGAGTGAGTGTGAGTGAGTGAGTGAGTGTGTGTGAGTGAGTGTGAGTGTGTGTGAGTGAGTGAGTGAGTGTATGGGAAAGGGTCCATGAAAGAATGTTCATCCACTGGTATAAAAACCGGCTGCCAGGGAGACCGTCTCGGGGTCCAAGCCTCAACACTGGTAATTATCACTGCATTACGACACGCCACGCTGGCATACACACTTCTTTCTTCTTGAGTACGGTCTCACCAGTCAGGCTATTGGTGCTAGTAGCTTGCAGTTCCTGTCAGGCTGTTGGTGTTAGCAGCTTGCAGTTCTAGTCAGGCTATTGGTGTTAGCAGCTTGCAGTTCTAGTCAGGCTATTGGTGCTAGCAGCTTGTAGTTCCATGCAGGCACGAATGAATTTGAATTCATATGAAAGGTTATCTTTTGAAGGCTTGGTTGAGTTAGTTTTTACTCTTATATTGAAGACAAATGCGAATCTTGGTAACTTCCGGTTTATGCGCTCATACTTTTTATCGGGGTTATGTGACACTTTCGACTTCTTAACTCTTCTTTATTTGTACATAGGAATTACCAGCAGACTCGCTGCTGTCTTCGTGAGAAAACTTGAGGAGTTCCTCGAGTCAGATCAGCTCTCCCCGCGGCCCAGTCCTTGACTAGGCCTTCCATTGGATAAAGGCCTGATCAACCAGGCTGTTACTGCTGAAGTGCCTACGTACGACTGGGTGGTCCTGGTTTAATAAGGTGTAATAAGACACACGAGTAAACACTAGGATATATTTATTAGAAAACGTTTAGGTTCTGGGACCTTGATCAAGGTCCCAGAACCGAAACGTTTTATATCGTAAATGTCGTAGTGTTTACACACGTGTTGTATTGAAACTGCTTGTCGGTATCCGTTACCAAGGTTTATGGCACTTTGTGCTGTTGTCATTGGTGCAATACTTGTGTAGTATATAAATGGTACTAACCCCCCACACACACATACACACACACACACTCATATATATATATATATATATATATATATATATATATATATATATATATATATATATATATATATATATATATATACCCTACACAAGTATTGCACCATTGACACTGCTGTAACTGATAAGACATGAACCTGTGCGCTCAAATTGAGGTTCCTTGATGCCTGTGAGTTGCTCTTAATCCATGGGACTGGGCCTGGCCTTTCTAGGATCGAACCTGATTGCCTCCCACACCCCCAGGTGCTGTATGACCTCTGTGCCTTTTAATTTTGATATACCTTTGATGAGTTTTGAGAGTTTTTCTACTCACGCAGCCCGGCCCTGGGTCAGGCTTGTCTGGTGCTTGCCTGTCAATCACGCTGTTGCTTCTGGCGGCCAGTTGGCTCACATATTCACCACAACTGGTTGATCTGGCGTCTGGTGGAAATACTTGTCCAGTTTCATTTTGAAGACTTTTACACTCGTTCCAGCAGTGTTTCTGATATTTCCTGGTAAGATGTTGAATAGTCTAGGGCCACGGATGTTGATACAGTGTTCCCTTATTGTGCCGACGGTGCCCCTGCTTTTCACTGGGTTTATTTTACACTTCCATATCTTTCATTCCAGTATGTTATGGCAGTTTGCAGCTATGGGTTATCACTCCCCCATGAATGTAATAATAATCAGTAGGGCTGGTACCGGGTCGCTGGGGCGATTGTGCCTGTATCTACGACAGCTATACCATACTCTAGTAAGACATTCATTATTCCTGGAAGCAGTTCTTCCAGTATTGTTTATAGATTTATTTACAATTTTTGTTTGCTTTTCATGAGTACATTTTAAGGACATTTAGGTATTGTCAATAGTTGGGTTGTTGGGATGCGGTAGGTGAATACTCTTCCCACATTCTCCATGTCAATAATTTCGCCAGCCGTAAATGGCGCTGTTTGTATACAGCAATGTTCCATTCTAGAGTGTGCATGTGCCATAAAAAGTTATATCATTGGTAATAATGGTGGAAATGGACGAGCAGACGGTGGTGGCTAGCATTCGTATAGATTATATGTGCCACTTTGGTGGAGCAATTTTGAAAGAAGTAAAACTGTCAAGTGGGTGGAGAAAATAAACACTGAAAGAGGTAAGACAGTGTTAAGTGGGTGGAGAGGATAAACACTGATGAATAAAACACATGGATGAATAAAAACATTTGGATATCTCTGTGATGAAGACATTTCGTCAATCAGTTGTCTTTTCACTTTAGTACAGATATAATATCCTGGTGTAAGTGTAAGCCGAGGTAATAAGTCCCTTAGCCTTCATAGGTGTTCAGTCTCATAGTCTTGCAATTATTATTTCCAGTAACTTTAGTCAAAATACAAGTACAGGAGGGCCACGTTTTACAGTGCTTCGCTTTACAGCGTTTTCTTAATACAGCTGTTTTCAATTATATTCATTCTTCATTTATTCAGACTTCCTACAATAAATATATTCACCACTCACTGCAAGCTAAGTACTAAAAAATATTAAGGTAAGTAATGTGTGTACTGTATATGCATTTTTAGGCCTAGTTCTGTTGCTCACTTAATATATGATAGTGGAACATGTTAGCAAGCTTTTATATGTATTGAAAATGAAAAAAAATTATATTTCACTTTACAGCAGTTTTCGCTTTACAGCGGTAGCCTGGAACCTAACCTGCTGTATGAGTGGGGCCTTCTTGTATATGAATAATTTATTGAAGGTGCTTAAGGGTGGTGATGGTGAGCACATTGTTCCCGGCCACGAGTGTGCTTCACCTGGTTACTGCACTCACTTGTTCAACACGTTTGTCAAGGACACACAGAGCTGCTGCTTACATTCTTCTTGCACAAATATTTCATTGGGGCCCAGACACTTGTTTGTCTTTACCTGGTCTATTTATATACCAATTTTTTTTCATAATCACTTTTATCTTCGAGAAGTGCTTGATGCTGGTGAAAAGCTGTTGATCCAAGGAATCGGAGCTACTCCCCCCTCCTCTGGGTTAGACTTGATTGCCTTCCATTCACCAGGTGTTGTATGTCTCAAATGAGTTTAGCGCTTCCCATGAACTTACCTTTGATGAGTTTCGAGAGTTTTTCTCCTCCCAGAGCCCGGCCTTGGGCCAGGCTTGTCTCGTGCTTGCCTGATCAACCAGGCTATTACTGCTGGAGGCCCACTGGCCCACATACCCATCACAACCTGGTTGCTCTGGCACCTGGTGAGGATACTTGTCCGGTTTCCTCTTGAAGACTTCTTCACTTGTCTCAGCAGTCTTTCTGATATCTTATGGCAAGACGTTAAATAGTCTGGGGCCAAGGATGTTGACACTGCTATCTTATTGTGCCCACTGTACCCCCTGCTTTTCACTGGATTTATTTTGCACTTACTCCCATATCTCTCACTCCAGTATGTTATGGCAGTGTGCAGATTTGGGACAAGACCCTCAACTACTTTCCATGTATATATTATCATGCATCTCCCTCTCTCTCCTCCGCTCCAGTAAACAATCTCTGTATCTGTTCTAGCTCTGATATCTCTCCTTTCCTGAACGGGGCCGCCAACACTGAGCAATATTTCAAATGATAAAGCACAAAGCTATTTGAAAAGTGTCACCATTTGCACTATTTTCTTCGTTTTGAAAGTTATTATCCACCCTGTCATCTTCCTGGTTGTCGTGACATTTGCCTTGTGCTCTTTGATAGAAAGGTCAGTCGACATAATTACTCCCAGGTCTTTCAACTGTTCCTCGTTCTAGTTGATGAGCCTCTTGAGTTTTGTATACAGTGCCCCTTTTGAGTTCATTCTTTCCATATCTAATGAGCTGGAACTTACCACCACTGAACGTCATGTTCTCCACTGCCCACTAGAAAACCTGCTTATATTTTCCTGCAATTTTTCCATATATTCTAACGAGGTGACTTTCATGCTTATTTTGGTGTCATCTGCAAATGATGGTACAAAACTGTGACAGGTGTTGTTTACCCGTCTGCTCTAATGATAAGAAACAGCAGAGGTGCCAGGACAGTGCCTTGGGGTACTGAGCTTTTTACCTCGCTGATGCTGTTTACTACTACTATTTGCGTTCACTGTGTTAGAAACCTAAACATCCATCTGCCTACCTTCACCGTTATGCCTATAGCTCTCGTTTTTTTTTTTTTTTTTTTTTTTTTTTTTGTGAAATCGCCCCATGGTCGTATTGGTCTTTTAGAATTTCGCATATTTCCTGTTCATAGTCAGTACATGAACCTCCTGTTATTAAAAGTCTAATTCTACAGATACTACTTAGCTTGGATTTTGCATATGTATTGAAATATTTGGTGTTGCAGTATTCTGGATGAATTTTTGTTCCCTTTGTGTTTCTTGTGTTTGGTACGACAGGTAAAGTGTTTGCTCTATCTCTGTGATCTCGAGGCTAAGAGTATCTTACCTTCGTTGTGACATATTCACGTTAAGAAATTCGGTAACCTTTTCTTCCTTATTTTGTACAATCTTCTACACTTTCTATATCTAATCTTCTAGGTTTCCTCAATGGTACATATTTAATACAGATCTTGTATGTTTCTGTGTTTAGCTTTTCCAGACACTGGTGAGGATTATCTGATTATTCTTTGTTAATTTTGTCCCAGTCAATTTTGTGGTTGTTGAAGTTAAATTTACTGAACGTCCCTTTTCGTACATTATTGCTGAAGTTTCCCCATGCTGTGTTTACACTCGTTTGTATTTCTATCATGTTTTGGTCGGAGTATATTTTTTTTTATTGTTATGTCTCGGATTAGTTCCTCGTTTGTGAAGATTAAATCCATTGTGTTTTCATTTCTAGTGGGATCAGTTATCTGTTGGTTCAATGAGTATTTTTCACAGAGCCGCATTAGTTACCTGGTATGTGTACCTGTTGAGCCAGGGTGCTTCCAGGAACTATTTCTGGTATAACGTTGTGTTAACCCATCTTCATGGGTTAACATGAGTTAACATGTGGGAGATTGAAATCTCCAAGGAGGACAATATTTGGTGTGGGATTTTCCGGCCTTTCAAGACGGCTATCTATCTTCCTTAACTGATCTGTGAATCCCTCAGCCGTTGCTGACCATGGTTTATATACGAGGATAATTACATTAATTCAATTTTTTACTTTAATACCTAGAATTTCTACTGTATTATTCGATGAATTCATCAGTTGTGTGCAACATAAAGTATCTCTCACATAGAGTCCTACGCCAATAAACCTATAAACTCTATCACATCTGTACTTATTATAGAATTTTTATCGTTATCTTACTGTCCAAAACATCCCTTGTGTGTGTTTCTGTCAATGCTCCAAATACAGCATTCGCTTCTGTGAGCGGCCCAATAATACAAGTAACCTTGTCATTTGTATTTGAGACCCTGAATGTTTGCAAAAAGGAAGCAGGATTTACCATTTGATATATTTCGATTTGATGTGTGTTTTGTTAGTCCCACTGATAATGTATCACGTCGTATGGCACCTGGTGTACATATCCCTGTTTCTTCCAGTGTTGATTGTATACACTTGTCTGTTGTTCATTCAACCTGTTGAGTGCATGACTGACTTGGTTTGTCCCACTGTTGTGTACCTCTGTACCACCTGTAGTACATCCCTGTTTGTCCAATTTTTGGATCTATTCGTTTCTCTTTTCGTCTAAAAAAGAAGAATGCTGTTCATTTTTCATACACCTGCTTTCTCAGTAGCGCCGTGTCCTTTCACGTGGTAGTCTGGGCAGCTAAAGTCATAACATTCTCTGAGTTGCATTGATTCTTTGCACATCTCTGAATGGAAGTACTTGTATTCGTTTTCACAGCGACACTTCCCCTTCCTTATCATATGTAAACATTTTCTGGCGTGTTGATACCAGTATTTTCTCCCATATATTAGATACTTTTAATTTAGTTGTACTCTTCACACCCTCTATACAAAATAAGCGCAGTGATGTAAATATTCGTAAATGACACAAGTAGTTTCAGTAATTGCTCCTCAAATACAGGTTACCTACGAATCCTGTTTTCGAAAGTGAGCTTGATAAGTTCCTATAAATTATTTCCTAATCGACTTGGCATTAAAACCAGCTGCAAGCACCGACAGTTTGTCTGATCAGTTCACTCGGAAGGGCATTGTCTGGACGTACAGCAGAGAAAATTCAAGGTATAAATGTTTTCTTGGTGTTTTCGTATGAGATATACAATACTACACGTATCTTCTTCATTATCAGCCATTGACGACCGAGTGGGTTGTGACAGGTGTCACAGGTATGTGCTGGCAGCACACACCTGTGACACCTATCAAGGGTTTCCAGAATTCTTCAACTTTCGAAGCCCAGCCTTAGGCCAAACTTCATTGTTGATTGCTTGGTCACCCATGTTTTTAGTGCTAGCGACCCGCAGATCTACACAGCCACCACAGGCTAGTTGATCTGGCACTTTTTACACCTACTTCAGTCTCCTCTTAAATTTTTTTACAATGCCTAATAAGGTCACCCTCAGGTGTGTAATCTTTTGTTTTGAGAGTTATCCCGTGTGGGGTGTGGGAGCCTGGTTGCCAGGAAACTGGCTCATAATTAGCGGGACGGTGGTTCGAGTCTCAAATATTCCCTGCTCCGAGCAACCCACATAGGCTTACCTTTTTTAAATATTAAAAATAAATTTCTCTCCTGTCGTTAGATGTGTCCGACCTGGGTGACAACTGTGAGGTTCACTGGTGCAGTTGTGAGGTTCACTGGGGTGCAGTTGTGAGGTTCACTGGGGTGCAGTTGTGAGGTTCACTGGGGTGCAGTTGTGAGGTTCACTGGTGCAGCTGTGAGGTTCACTGGGGTACAGCTGTGAGGTTCACTGGGGTACAGCTGTGAGGTTCACTGGTACAGCTGTGAGGTTCACTGGGGTACAGCTGTGAGGTTCACTGGGGTACAGCTGTGAGGTTCACTGGGGTACAGCTGTGAAGTTCACTGGGGTACAGCTGTGCAGCTGTGAGGTTCACTGGGGTACAGCTGTGAGGTTCACTGAGGTACAGCTGTGAAGTTCACTGGGGTACAGCTGTGCAGCTGTGAGGTTCACTGGGGTACAGCTGTGAGGTTCACTGAGATACAGCTGTGAAGTTCACTGGGGTACAGCTGTGCAGCTGTGAGGTTCACTGGGGTACAGCTTTGAGGTTCAGCTGCAGGGTTCACTGGGATACTTAACATCAGTTTTCCGGGCCACGTTTCTCTGCGGTATTTTAAGAACCTTTTATAGGCGGACACAAAATAATTTTGCACCTTCATAAAACGAAGTTTTGTTTTGCAATTTATTTTCTTGATTTATTGCCTTGTGGGCATGTCTTAAAATATTTAAAGTAATTACTGCATATATCGTAGTATAAGTTTCTCAAACTATATATCTAAATCTCTCAGACTGGTGTCTAAGTTTCTTAGACTGGTATCTAAACCTCTTAGACTGGTATCTAAGTATCTTAGACTGATGTCTTAGTCTGGTGTATAATCGACCTTGTGAGAACAAAATCTTATGGTTTTGACTTGATTACTTACATATCTTGGTCTGTGTCCCGGTTTGTTTAAAACAAGGTGTGGGTAAGTTCTTCGGTAAGAAGAGCCACATACAATACTTTTCATGCATTTTTAAATATTCAAGAGCCACAGAAATTATTTGAAATTTGTATTTAACTTAAAACTCAGTCTTGAGTATTTATTAATCAGAAACGTACTTATCTACACTGCACTAGTTATGTCCAGCTGCCGCCGCAAGCGTGTGACTTATGTACTGCATGAAGAGTGATGCCAGAGTACACTTGCATCATCTGTCCTTGTTTAAAACATGTTTTGATTATGTTCAGCGAGTTTAAACAGCAGGTTGGACACATAATGCATATTGAGGTGTGAAAAGATAATGTGAATGTCGTGCCGAATAGGTAAAATTTGCGTATGCAAATTGTGTATGCAATAATTTCGCAAAAATCATTCTGAACTTAACGAAAAAAAATATATTTCATTGTGTTTATTGTAAACTTATTATTGTAACCACGAACGAGTGGTATTTAATCAATACACTGATTAGTAGACTAAACCCATATCGTTTGGCTGCTCATAGTGAGCAAAAAACATGACGCTCTAACCCACAGGACCACGTAATCCTACAAGAATGATAGTGGTCCTGTGGGTTAGAGCGTCATGTGATTTTCGCTCACCATGAGGCGGGTCAAAACGACATGGGTTCGAGTCCTCGGCTAGTCGCAGTGTTGTTATTGATTAAATACCACTCGTTCGTGGTTACAATAATATATATATGATATTGATACATACTATACTACTATAGATTATTAATATAAGATTTTAGGAAAAATGACAATGAGACCCAATATTGTCTCTCAAGTCGCTGTTTGCCCATCGTTGTTATATACGTTTGCCCTTATGGGACCTAGTAGCGATGGGGAGGTATGAGAGCCCTAGAAGTATGGGGTGGTTGAGAGGTAGTGTATGGGGATGGGTGAGGAGGAGAAAACAGTGAGAGATGAAAGAGTAAAATATATCTGAAGGATGTTTTCGGGGATCAACTCCCCGCGGCCAGGTCCCAGACCAGGCGAGGTGGTGGAAGTGAGGGGAAGGGGAAGAGGTAGAAGTTAGGAGGTAGGGAAAGAAGTGGGTCTTGGGAGTGTGAAGGATGGAAGGCACTAGTTGCAGGGAGAGAAGTATGGAATGAGGGAAAAATGGAAGGTGCTCGCTGGAGGGAGAGAAGGATGGAAGGCACTAGTTGCAGGGAGAGGAGGATGAAAAGTGCTAGTTAGGAGAGAAGGATGGAAGGTGCTAGCTAGAAGGAGAGAAGGATGGAAAGTGCTAGTTAGGAGAGAAGGATTGAAGGTGCTAGCTAGAAGGAGAGAAGGATGGAAAGTGCTAGTTAGGAGAGAAGGATGGAAGGTTCTAGCTAGAAGGAGAGAAGGATGGAAGGTGCTAGTTAGGAGAGAAGGATTGAAGGTGCTAGCTAGAAGGAGAGAAGGATGGAAAGTGCTAGTTAGGAGAGAAGGATGGAAGGTGCTAGCTAGAAGGAGAGAAGGATGGAAAGTGCTAGTTAGGAGAGAAGGATGGAAGGTGCTAGCTAGAAGGAGAGAAGGATGGAAGGTGCTAGCTAGAAGGAGAGAAGGATGGAAGGTGCTAGCTAGAAGGAGAGAAGGATGGAAGGTGCTAGCTAGGAGAGCGTAGCGTAGAGGGAGGCAAGGGAGGAGCGTACAAGACTGGGCAGGTAGCCAAGTGGGTTGGTGGCTGGGTCAGGTGGGGAAGGGGTTGGGTTAGTTGGAGGTGGGGGTAGAGAGTTGAAGTGGTGGTCGTGGTGGGGAAGGGGAAGGTGAGGGAGAGTAGGGGGGATTGCAGCCTCTCGCAGGTGGTGGGTTAGTAGACTCCACTTTCCCTGCACCTGCCTCCAGCCCTTGACCCACCTACAGTACCTGCTGCTCCCCTACAACTACTGCTACTGCGTTTTAACCACCACCACCATCACTAATCGAAGCAGCTTCCACCACAGCTATCGTAATCACCACCACTACTACGTTTTACCTTCACCGCTACCCCCCATCCCCCACCTCAAGCCTTCTTCACCACAACCATGTACAGTAGTAACCACAACCACCACTACAACGTCTTAACCACAACCTAAGTTTTTTTCACCACAGTAACGCCTTCCCCACAACCAACACTTCACCACTAAGTTCTTCATCACCACCACGTTTTTCACCACTAAGTTCATCACCACCACGTTTTTCACCACTAAGTTCTTCACCACTACGTTCTTCACCACCACTAAGCTCTTCACCACCACTAAGCTCTTCACCACCACTAAGCTCTTCATCACCCTCTTCACCACCACTAAGCTCTTCATCACCACTAAGTTCTTCACCACTAAGCTCTTCACTACCACTAAGCTCTTCATCAACACTAAGCTCTTCACCACCACTAAGTTCTTCACCACCACTAAGCTCTTCTTCACCACTAAGCTTTTCACCACCACTAAGTTCTTCGCCACCACTAATTTCTTCACCACCACTAAGCTCTTCACCACCACTAAGCTCTTCATCAACACTAAGCTCTTCACCACCACTAAGTTCTTCACCACCACTAAGCTCTTCATCACCACTAAGTTCTTCACCACCACTAAGTTCTTCGCCACCACTAAGTTCTTCACCACCACTAAGTTCTTCGCCACCACTAAGTTCTCCTCTGCCACCACTAAGTTCTTCACCACCACTAAGTTCTTAACCACCACTAAGTTCTTCACAATTCACACTAAGTTCTTCGCCACCACTAAGTTCTTCGCCACCACTAAGTTCTTACCCACCACTAAGTTCTTCCACCACTAAGTTCTTACCACCACTAGTTCTTCACACTTCTACCACTAAGTTCTTCGCCACCACTAAGTTCTTCACCACCACTAAGTTCTTCACCACCACTAAGTTCTTCGCCACCACTAAGTTCTTAACCACCACTAAGTTCTTCACCACCACTAAGTTCTTCGCCACCACTAAGTTCTTAACCACCACTAAGTTCTTAACCACCACTAAGTTCTTAACCACCACTAAGTTCTTCACCACCACTAAGTTCTTCGCCACCACTAAGTTCTTCGCCACCACTAAGTTCTTCGCCACCACTAAGTTCTTCGCCACTTAGTTCTTCGCCACCACTAAGTTCTTCATCACCACTAAGTTCTTCACCACTTAGTTCGCCACCACTAAATTCTTCGCCACCACTAAGTTCTTAACCACCACTAAGTTCTTCACCACCACTAAGTTCTTCACCACCACTAAGTTCTTCATCACTAAGTTCTCCACCACTAAGTTCTTCGCCACCACTAAGTTCTTACCACCACTAAGTTCTTCACCACCACTAAGTTCTTCCCACCACTAAGTTCTTCGCCACCACTAAGTTCTTCCACCACTAAGTTCTTCCCACCACTAAGTTCTTCAACCACCACTAAGTTCTTCCACCACTTAGTTCTTCCCACCACTAAGTTCTTCGCCACCACTAAGTTCTTAACCACCACTAAGTTCTTACCACCACTAAGTTCTTAACCCCCAAACCTAAGTTCTTACCACCACTAAGTTCTTCACCACCACTAAGTTCTTGCCACCACTAAGTTCTTCCCACCACTAAGTTCTTCGCCACCACTAAGTTCTTCGCCACCACTAAGTTCTTCACCACCACTAAGTTCTTCACCACCACTAAGTTCTTCCACCACTTAGTTCTTCGCCACCACAAGTTCTTCGCCACCACTAAGTTCTTAACCACCACTAAGTTCTTCCACCACTAGTTCTTAACCACCACTAAGTTCTTCACCACCTAAGTTCTTCGCCACCACTAAGTTCTTCGCCACCACTAAGTTCTTGCCACCACTAAGTTCTTAACCACCACTAAGTTCTTCACCACCTACTAAGTTCTTCCCACCACTAAGTTCTTCACCACCCTAAGTTCTTACCACCACTAAGTTCTTAACCACCACTAAGTTCTTAACCACCACTAAGTTCTTAACCACCACTAAGTTCTTCACCACCACTAAGTTCTTCACCACCACTAAGTTCTTCGCCACCACTAAGTTCTTCGCCACCACTAAGTTCTTCACCACCACTAAGTTCTTAACCACCACTAAGTTCTTAACCACCACTAAGTTCTTACACCACTAGTCTCCCACCACTAAGTTCTTCCCACCACTAAGTTCTCTCACCACTAAGTTCTTACCACCACTAAGTTCTTCACACCACTAAGTTCTTCACCACCTAAGTTCTTCCACCACTAAGTTCTTCCACCACTAAGTTCTTACCACCACTAAGTTCTTCACCACTAAGTTCTTCACCACCTAAGTTCTTCCCACCACTAAGTTCTTCACCACCACTAAGTTCTTCCCACCACAAGTTCTTCCCCCTGTCTTAACACCACTAAGTTCTTCGCCACCACTAAGTTCTTAACCACCACTAAGTTCTTAACCACCACTAAGTTCTTAACCACCACTAAATTCTTAACCACCACCAAGTTCTTCACCACCACTAAGTTCTTCGCCACCACTAAGTTCTTCACCACCACTAAGTTCTTCACCACCACTAAGTTCTTCATCACCACTAAGTTCTTAACCACCACTAAGTTCTTAACCACCACTAAGTTCTTCACCACCACTAAGTTCTTCATCACCACTAAGTTCTTCGTTACCACTAAGTTCTTCACCACCACTAAGTTCTTCACGACCACTAAGTTCTTCACCACCACTAAGTTCTTCACCACCACTAAGTTCTTCGCCACCACTAAGTTCTTCATCACCACTAAGTTCTTCACCACTAAGTTCTTCACCACCACTAAGTTCTTCACCACCACTAAGTTCTTCACCACCACTAAGTTCTTCACCACCACCAAGTTCTTCACCACCACTAAGTTCTTCGCCACCACTAAGTTCTTCACCACCACTAAGTTCTTCACCACCACTAAGTTCTTCATCACCACTAAGTTCTTAACCACCACTAAGTTCTTAACCACCACTAAGTTCTTCACCACCACTAAGTTCTTCATCACCACTAAGTTCTTCGTTACCACTAAGTTCTTCACCACCACTAAGTTCTTCACGACCACTAAGTTCTTCACCACCACTAAGTTCTTCACCACCACTAAGTTCTTCGCCACCACTAAGTTCTTCATCACCACTAAGTTCTTCACCAATAAGTTCTTCACCACCACTAAGTTCTTCACCACCACTAAGTTCTTCACCACCACTAAGTTCTTCACCACCACTAAGTTCTTCACCACCACTAAGTTCTTCATCACCACTAAGTTCTTCACCACCACTAAGTTCTTCACCACCACTAAGTTCTTCATCACTACTAAGTTCTTCACCACCACTAAGTTCTTCACCACCACTAAGTTCTTCACCACCACTAAGTTCTTCGCCACCACTAAGTTCTTCGCCACCACTAAGTTCTTCACCACTAAGTTCTTCACCACCACTAAGTTCTTCATCACCACTAAGTTCTTCACCACCACTAAGTTCTTCACCACCACTAAGTTCTTCATCACCACTAAGTTCTTCACCACCACTAAGTTCTTCACCACCACTAAGTTCTTCACCACCACTAAGTTCTTCACCACCACTAAGTTCTTCGCCACCACTAAGTTCTTCGCCACCACAAAGTTCTTCACCACCACTACGTTCTTCGCCATCACCAGAATGCAAGCCTCCGAATTCCTTGTCTTCACTTTCGAGACTGGTGTCAATGTTCCGGCGTTTACCTCCTTGTTAATGCCAATATCCAACAACAATCAATATCATCTAGCTGTCAGTGGTACCCAAACCACACTCGTCATGGTGTCACAGTTACTATAAATACTCCCCTTAGTACCATCATAACCACTATCCGCATTTCGAGTTTTTCTTCTCCCGGAGCCCGGCCCTAGGCCAGGATTGTTTGGTATTTGCCTGGTCAACCAGGCCCACATATCCATCACAGTCTGGTTGATCTGGCACCTACAAGGTGAATATTCTTGTCCAGTTTTCTCTTGTACCGACAGTTTTTCTTATATCTGGAAAGATGTTGAATAGTCTGGGACCACGGATGTTGATACATTGTTTTCTTATGGAGTCTACGGCATCTGTTTTTCACTGGGTATATTTTACACGTCCATATCTCTAACTCCAGTATGTTGTCATGGCAGTATGTATATTTTCTGAAAGGGCCTTTAAGTACTTTCCACGTATATATAATAATCTCTCTCTCTCTCTCTCTCTCTCTCTCTCTCTCTCTCTCTCTCTCTCTCTCCTTCCCTCCAGCGAATACATACTATTTAGGACTCTGAGGCGTTCCCAGTTTTTTTTTTTGTGTGTGTGGGATCTATGTTGGCCGTAAATGATCTCTGTATGTCCCAGCTCTAATACATATTATATACAATACATATTAGTGTGATCGCTGTCCTGAACTCAAGTTGTGTTCTCTCTACCATACACCAGAGGTTTGTCTATATGTTTACTCCGGTTAAAATACTTTGTGGAATAAAAGTCACAGTATCCTTACTGAACATTGTGAACCATCTAGAACAATTTTCATATTACACTCGACTTTATATGAAAGGCAAAATGATACCGACTTGAAAAATTTACCTGTGAGCGAAATGTCTGTGCTGCCACACTCGCCACTTGATAATGATCCAGTAGGGACCGAAACGTCCAGTTTCATTTACCAATTTGCAATGCTGATGTCTATGTAACAATAACGGCGGGGTTAAGCACGCTATAATAGCTGTGTGATATTTAAAGACATGTGTAAACTTCAAGTTTGTTTAAGCTACTACAAGAGTAAGAAAAAAATATTGGAACAAAAGTACGGGTGTTCTAGAGGGAGCTGGACACGTTCCTGTAGTTTACCTGTGGACAGTTGCGATGGTAGATGTACTCTCTGAGCCAGCTCTTAGGCCTGGGCTCTAGATTGGCCAGTTAATGTCTGACGAGCAGCCAGGCAACAGAGAAGGCTAGACATGATGCTCAGTGAGTTTTCTCATGAAAACAGACACTAAATACAACACTCTAGGCTATTCTTTTGAGGACGTTCAGTCCTGGCCCAGGCCCGACACTTTTGTCATAAAATGTTTAAAGTGTTTGGGGTTTTGTCTCTCTTTTCCACTGGTCGGTGTCATATATCTTTATTACGGCGAGTTTTCTTATGCTGTTCAGTTGTAAATGTTGTTATATTACATCATACTGACTCAGCTGAAGATAATCTGCCTTATACTATCCCAATCAACTCAAACATAACCTAGCCTAACCTTACCGAAGCTAATCTAGCATAATCTAATCGAATCGTACCTAATCTATCGGAAGCTAATCGTTACCTTACGTTACATGGCACTGTAGGGATGAAACTAAATACACATTTGAATGTGATGCTTTTATATGTGGTCACTATAATGTGTTTAAAAAGACACGTGAGTAAACACTACCTACCTACCTGGAGAGCATTCCGGGTATCAACGCCCCCGCGGCCCGCTCCTATGACCACGACACATTTATTAGAAAACGTTTCGCTCCTGGGACCTTGATCACTTCTAACACACAAAAATTAAAATGACAGTATATATAGGCGGAGAGTGGGGTGTGAGTGACACATGGTGACCTGAAAAATGCCATATTGGGATGAGGGCAGGTAGACAATGGAGGTCATGTAACTCCTGTGTTGTTAGGTAGGTGGTGCCTTGCTTGGTCGAGTATCACCGGGCTCTAGTGGACTGTCCACCAGAGGGCAGGGAAGATGCCCATGGCGTCTATTAGCCAAACATGAATGCCAATGCACGACTTAAATCGGGCTTGCATTATCTAGCATAAGCTCATTTAACGTAAGCTATTTGAATCCAACTTAACCTAACTCAGCTTAACCAAAGATAATCTAGCCTAACGTAATCGACCGGAATCAAGAGGTACCAAACAGCTTAGGTTGAGAAAGAGAGAAAATATTGTGCATTCAGTGGCTGTTATAACCCACGAGCGAGTTGCTCTATAATACAATAGCGTACTTCCTACAAATCAACTATTGTTGCCTCTAATATAATAGATGCTTTTAAATTAAAACTTTATTATGTTAGTAAGGTAAGATGGGCTAGGCTTGAATTAATGAGTTGCCTGATTTGTATAGATGTCATTGAATTTCAGATATTGGCAGATGCGCAGAAACACGTATTGTGAAAACTGGCCTGCGGGAACTACCACTCCGTGCAAGAGTGTGGGGAAACACAACACAGGTGTATTGTCTCCTCTCCCTCTCCTGTCTCCTTGTTCCTCTTCGTCTCCCGCCTCTTTGTTGTTGTTGTTCTGCTATCATCACCTTGCTGTTCCTTCCCGTGTCTAGTCTACCTTTTCACCGTTTCCTTGTTTCTTGCCATCTTGTCTTGTTTTATCGTCTGCTGTCTTCTATCCTCCATCGTCTGGTTTCATAATTCTTGCACAGACTTGTCTATTTTTAACCAATTCTTTTGTTATTATCAAGGAAAGTCCTGTTTGATATTAACTATACCTTACATAACTATTCATGCCTTTCCCTTTTTCATTGTTAGTTTGACGGATTCGTTCTGCTCACGATGCTTCATATTGATGGTGGGTGGTGATAGTGATTGAGGTAACGAGGGGTGGTTAGTGGTGGTACCAGTGACCGCGGTTGCTGAGGTAACGAGGGGTGGTTAGTGGTGGTACTAGTGACCACGGTAGCTGAGGTAACGAGGGGTGGTTAGTGGTGGTACTAGTGACCACGGTAGCTGAGGTAACGAGGGGTGGTTAGTGGTGGTACTAGTGACCGCGGTAGCTGAGGTAACGAGGGGTGGTTAGTGGTGGTACTAGTGACCGCGGTAGCTGAGGTAACGAGGGGTGGTTAGTGGTGGTACTAGTGACCACGGTAGCTGAGGTAACGAGGGGTGGTTAGTGGTGGTACTAGTGACCGCGGTAGCTGGGGTAACGAGGGGTAGTTAGTGGTGGTACTAGTGACCTTGGTAGCTGAGGTAACGAGGGGTGGTTAGTAGTGGTACTAGTGACCGCGGTAGCTGAGGTAACGAGGGTGGTTAGTGGTGGTACTAGTGACCGCGGTAGCTGAGGTAACAGAGGGTGGTTAGTGGTGATACTAGTGACCGCGGTAGCTGAGGTAACGAGGGGTGGTTAGTGGTGGTACTAGTGGCCGCGGTAGCTGGGGTAACGAGGGTGGTTAGTGGTGGTACTAGTGACCTTGGTAGCTGAGGTAACGAGGGTGGTTAGTGGTGGTACTAGTGACCGCGGTAGCTGAGGTAACGAGGGTGGTTAGTGGTGGTACTAGTGACCACGGTAGCTGAGGTAACGAGGGGTGGTTAGTGGTGGTACTAGTGACCACGGTAGCTGGGTAACGAGGGGTGGTTAGTGGTGGTACTAGTGACCGCGGTAGCTGAGGTAACGAGGGTGGTTAGTGGTGGTACTAGTGACCGCGGTAGCTGAGGTAACGAGGGTGGTTAGTGGTGGTACCAGTGACCACGGTAGCTGAGGAACGAGGGTGGTTAGTGGTGGTACCAGTGACCACGGTAGCTGAGGTAACGAGGGGTGGTTAGTGGTGGTACTAGTGACCACGGTAGCTGAGGTAACGAGGGGTGGTTAGTGGTGGTACTAGTGACCGCGGTAGCTGAGGTAACGAGGGGTGGTTAGTGGTGGTACCAGTGACCACGGTAGCTGAGGTAACGAGGGGTGGTTAGTGGTGGTACCAGTGACCACGGTAGCTGAGGTAACGAGGGGTGGTTAGTGGTGGTACTAGTGACCACGGTAGCTGAGGTAACGAGGGGTGGTTAGTGGTGGTACTAGTGACCGCGGTAGCTGAGGTAACGAGGGGTGGTTAGTGGTGGTACCAGTGACCACGGTAGCTGAGGTAACGAGGGGTGGTTAGTGGTGGTACCAGTGACCACGGTAGCTGAGGTAACGAGGGGTGGTTAGTGGTGGTACTAGTGACCGCGGTAGCTGGGGTAACGAGGGGTGGTTAGTGGTGGTACTAGTGACCTTGGTAGCTGAGGTAACGAGGGGTGGTTAGTGGTGGTACTAGTGACCTTGGTAGCTGAGGTAACGAGGGGTGGTTAGTGGTGGTACTAGTGACCTTGGTAGCTGAGGTAACGAGGGGTGGTTAGTGGTGGTACTAGTGACCGCGGTAGCTGAGGTAACGAGGGGTGGTTAGTGGTGGTACTAGTGACCACGGTAGCTGAGGTAACGAGGGGTGGTTAGTGGTGGTACTAGTGACCGCGGTAGCTGAGGTAACGAGGGGTGGTTAGTGGTGGTACCAGTGACCACGGTAGCTGAGGTAACGAGGGGTGGTTAGTGGTGGTACCAGTGACCACGGTAGCTGAGGTAACGAGGGGTGGTTAGTGGTGGTACTAGTGACCACGGTAGCTGAGGTAACGAGGGTGGTTAGTGGTGGTACTAGTGACCGCGGTAGCTGAGGTAACGAGGGTGGTTAGTGGTGGTACCAGTGACCACGGTAGCTGAGGTAACGAGGGTGGTTAGTGGTGGTACCAGTGACCACGGTAGCTGAGGTAACGAGGGGTGGTTAGTGGTGGTACTAGTGACCACGGTAGCTGAGGTAACGAGGGGTGGTTAGTGGTGGTACCAGTGACCACGGTAGCTGAGGTAACGAGGGGTGGTTAGTGGTGGTACTAGTGACCGTGGTAGCTGAAGTAACGAGGGTGGTTAGTGGTGGTACTAGGGACCGTGGTAGCTGAGGTAACGAGGGTGGTTAGTGGTGGTACTAGTGACCACGGTAGCTGAGGTAACGAGGGTGGTTAGTGGTGGTTCTAGTGACCGTGGTAGCTGAGGTAAGGAGGGGTGGTTAGTGGTGGTACTAGTGACCACGGTAGCTGAGGTAACGAGGGGTGGTTAGTGGTGGTACTAGTGACCGCGGTAGCTGAGGTAACGAGGGTGGTTAGTGGTGGTACTAGTGACCACGGTAACTGAGGTAACGAGGGTGGTTAGTGGTGGTACTAGTGACCGAGGTAGCTGAGGTAACGAGGGTGGTTAGTGGTGGTACTAGTGACCGCGGTAGCTGAGGTAACGAGGGGTGGTTAGTGGTGGTACTAGGGACCGTGGTAGCTGAGGTAACGAGGGGTGGTTTGTGGTGGTACTAGTGACCGTGGTAGCTGAGGTAACGAGGGGTGGTTAGTGGTGGTACTAGTGACCGCGGTAGCTGAGGTAACGAGGGGTGGTTAGTGGTGGTACTAGTGACCACGGTAGCTGAGGTAACGAGGGGTGGTTAGTGGTGGTACTAGGGACCGTGGTAGCTGAGGTAACGAGGGGTGGTTAGTGGTGGTACTAGTGACCACGGTAGCTGAGGTAACGAGGGGTGGTTAGTTGTGGTACTAGTGACCGCGGTAGCTTGATGTTGACTCGTATATCTGTTAATAGTTTGATGAAAATGGTTTTGAAAACTGACATGTTGAAGAACTGAGACACTTTTGCAACATCTGGGAACCTTTCTTGAGGAAACATTTCTTAATAAAGATTCCCATATGTTGCACAAGTGACTCATTGTTTTCATGGTTCTCAGGAACATCGCCTCCGCTGTCCGCTCTCAGACCAGTCCCCGTAAATTGGAAAGTCTATATTTCAAGAGTAAGAACTATTCGTAAAGTAAATATTAAAGGAAAAAGAACCGTTAAGAACCCACACAGAAGTATATACTGAATGTAAGTAGACATTTATAAAATTTACCTGTTAACTTCCATATTCACGAGACGTAAATAAAAAAAATCCTACGCCGAGATCACCACTACTAACTGTTCTACTACTACTACTACTACTATCACCACTACCAGTATCCTTGTGAAGGGTGCCAGATAATATACTTGGTGAAACGTCAAGGAATTTGGAAACACGTATATTAGGAATATAAATACGAGTATGTCTTGACAATAACGCATATGACTGGTCGCAGTTCTGACGGTCACCTCAATGAAGTAGTACCAAACCAGAATGGTTATTAAGCAAGGGGATCTACGCAGGAGAAAGTCTAGAAGCTATTTTATAACAGTTCTTTAATATAATCACCTAAACTAGTGACAGTTGCATCACTACTCAAGTATTATTTAGAATGTTATCGAGGTTCCACAACAAGGCATCACCCAATACATGTTCTTCATGTACGATTCTACTGCTAACGTTAAATATCTTTGTTGTTGCTTATATGATCGGATTCTGCCTCTATACCTCACCTGTTCACTCTATACAGTATATCGTTACTCTGTCGGGTTATGTATACTGAGTTATCACAAAGATCCAGGCAAGTGAAACGTATACTTAAAATATATTGCTCAGAATTTTGTATGTATGTCCATTTATCTAATTGTCCTTACATTTATACCTTTCTGCTCTCATTTTCCTCATTAGCTTCACATCATTACCAAACAATGATATATACTATCCTTTCTTCTTCTTCTAGTATTTCTTTGACATATATCTGGAACAGCATTGCTCCTAAAACTGAACCTGAGTCGCATCCTGATATTTCTTGCCCCAACTGTAACCCTCTGTATCTTAGGTATTTCTTGGTACCTGGAGCACCTGTTTTTTTTATACCTCCTCACTTTTCTAAATTTTGGATTATTCTCAAGTAGGTTACCCCCATTGAACGTCTAACAGGCGAAAAACATGAAGTCCAGGCATCCCTGTCCTTAGATAAAAGGACACATGTACTACTAATGCTACATTTTGTCAGTAATTCTACCAACATTATTACAGTCCCTGTCCTTGCTTTATATTCTTTAATCTGTCATAATGGTTCAGTAAGTTCGTAGGTCGCTGTTGACCATCAGAGCTGCACTTAGTTTTTCCACATTGGTATCTTCAAGGATTTTAATTAACACAGGGTAAACCGACGTTGTCACCTTCACCTTGTCATTCCAGGAGTGTAGCCCGTGGGTTTAGCTTTAGAGGTTGGGGAAAGAGCCTTCTGCTATACTTTCCTAATCTTAACACTCTAAACAGCATTAACGATAGCTAGAATGTAGCTTAGTTCTTTGCAGATAACCTTGACATTCTGTCGTCCATGAGCATCTCTCTCTCTCTCTCTCTCTCTCTCTCTCTCTCTCTCTCTCTCTCTCTAACAGAATTATATTAGAATGGAATAAACTACTTGCTAATGTTATAATTGCAAAGACAATACAACAATTCAGGAACGAGCTGGACAAACACTCTGCTAATATAGGATTCAACTAGATATATTGTGCTCTAGTGGGACGAGTTGGGAGAGCCATGAAGGTAAAGGGAATGATGAGGGAGAACAGGAGAGAGATGTTGCCTTGGACACTCGCTACCTCACTCAACCGTTCAAAACGTACACAGACCGTCATATACATATATGAGTGGGTGCGGGTGGGTGTGAGTTGGTCCTGACTAGCTTGTGCTACTAGGTCAGATGCCGTGCTCCTTCCTTAAGTGAATGTAACCTGACCTGGCTGGGTCGGGGCATTGGCTTAAGCCGGTGGGAGACTTGGACCTGCCTCGCATGGGCCAGTAGGCCTGCTGCAGTGTTCCTTCTTTCTTATGTTCTTATGTACACCAGATGGGACAGTCTGAAGCCAGGGAATTCCTGATGTTTCTACAGCAGCTGCATCAGAATGATCAGTCGACATCGAGGCACCCGAGTCAGTAACCGTATTTGTGGTAGAAATTAGAGGGTTGTGGTAGCCTTAGCAAAGCTGGTGGTAACCAGAGGCAGAACTACTGCTGTGAGTGCTAGTGGAGTAACACCAGTAATAAAAATAGAAATAGCACTAATTTAGTAGAGATAGTTGTAGCTCAAGTCGTCCATCCAGTTTCATATCTCCTGTAAATTCCATGATTTTTCCCCACTATTATGGTATATTCTACTCCTGTTTTTCATTCCGGCAGTGGTTGGAGGGAGTGGAAAGTGGAGAGAGAGCCTTCTGCTTTGCTATTCTTGTTTTGTATACATAGATAATGCACGATGGTACTTAATCTAGATAGAAGTAGATAGATCTCAGCAGACAGCCTCGGTGTGGACTTGCAAATTCTCTCTCTCTCTCTCTCTCTCTCTCTCTCTCTCTCTCTCCTCTCCCTCCCTCCCTCTCCTCCCTCCCTCCCTCCCCTCCCTCCTCCCTCCCTAATCCCTCCCTCCTCCCTCCCTCCCCGCTTTCCCTCCCTCCCTGTGTTGTGAAAGTGGGGGTGATGCAAGGGGGTCGTGGTGTTACGGGGGCCACTTTCAAGGTCATCAGGACTCACCTGTCACGAGTGGGCTTGTAAATACCAATACCACCACCACCATTTGCAGATACCATTACCACCATATGTAAATACCACCACCACCAAATATAAATGCCAACACCATCTGTAAATACCACCAGTACTTGTAAATATCACGATACTGGTAATGGTGTTAGGAATGCAGTCCAGCAAGGGCAACAATGGAGAGGGGGATGGAGAAGTTCCCTGGTGCTGCTCCCAGCAGTGTGCTATTAGAAATAGAAGTAAGGCCAGTATAAGTGATGGTGGTCATTACTAGGTCAGTGTTAAGTGACCAGGCTGTGTGTAGATCATGGTTAGATGATGGGGAGGGTGCTAAGGGGTAGTGGTCAAGTGGTAGTCAAATTGTGATAGTGACCAGGCCTGATGGATATGGAAGCCTTATGGCCACCCGCAGCAACAACCTGGTTGATCAGACAAGCCTGGCCCAGGGCCGGGCTGCGGAAGTAGGAAAACTCTCGAAACCCATCAAAGGTATATCAAATGTAGTGACCATGTGGTGTCAATGGCCAGGTGATGGTTGTCGTGGGAATATGGTCATATTTATGTAGAATGCTGGGAATGTGGACTGTCATTGACACTTAAAGAGTCAGTCTAGACTGTAAGAAGATCGTAATTTAAATTTTGAGTTAAAGTTGAAGTGTTGCAGTCAGTGCAAGCGTATGCATTGATGTGGTGATCTCTGCAAGATTGTACGTGGTGACGTAGTTGTGAAAGTGAAGGTGGAAGCACCAGGCAAGCACTTTGATAGTTGAGTTTGTTAGGTGTAGGTCAAGTGGTGGGTTTGAGACACGGACAAGTGTAACCTCAGGTTGAGCTTGTATCAAGTAAAGTGCAGGTTCACCGAGACCGACCTTGCAATGTTGTTGTGTGTACCTTGATGACTTCTCTCATACACCTGACCTTGGCCACTCCTGTTTCTCTGACCCCTCGTGACCCTTCAGCATACTTCCTCGCCCACCCCCACTCTCCCTTCTGCCGCCCCTGCCACCACCCTCTCCCCCATCACTTGACGTACCTGTGACTAGTTTCGAGGGTTACATAAGAACATAAGAAAGGAGGAACACTGCAGCAGGCCTGTTGGCCCATACTAGGCAGGTCCTTCACAATCCATCCCACTAACAGAATATTTGCTCAACCCAATTTTCAAAGCTACCCAAGAAATAAGCTTTGACAATTCTACCCACTCATGCGCGAGTCCCACTCAAATCCAACCCCTCTCACTCATGAATTTATCCAACCTAAATTTGAAACTACCCAAGGTCCTAGCTTCAATAACCCTACTAGGCAGACTGTTCCACTCATCAACTACCCTATTTCCAAACCAATACTTTCCTATATCCTTTCTAAATCTAAACTTATCTAACTTGAATCCATTATTGCGGGTTCTCTCTTGGAGAGATATCCTCAAGACCTTATTTATATCCCCTTTGTTAATACCCATTTTCCACTTGTATACCTCGATCATGTCTCCCTCATTCTACGTCTTACAAGTGAATGTAATTTTAGGGTCTTCAATCTTTCTTCGTAAGGAAGATTTCTAATGCTATGTATTAATTTAGTCATTCTACGCTGAATGTTTTCTAACGAATTTATGTCCATTCTGTAATATGGAGACCAGAACTGAGCTGCGTAATCTAGGTGAGGCCTTACTAATGATGTATAAATCTGTAATATAACCTCTGGACTTCTGTTGCTAACACTTCTTGATATAAATCCCAGTAATCTATTTGCCTTATTACGTACGCTTAGGCATTGCTGTCTTGGTTTAAGGTTGCTGCTTACCATCACCCCCAAGTCCTTCTCGCAATCTGTATGGCTAAGTTCTACGTTATTTAACTTATAAGTGCTTGGGTTATGGACACTCCCGAGCTTCAGAACCTTGCATTTATCTACATTGAACTGCATCTGCCACTTTTCTGACCACGAATTAAGTTTGTCTAAATCTTCCTGAAGTTCTATGACACCTATGTTTGAATCAATTATCCTACCTATCTTCGTGTCGTCGGCGAATTTGCTCATATCACTAGTAATTCCCTCATCAAGGTCATTGATATATATTATAAATAACAATGGGCCTAAGACTGATCCCTGTGGAACACCACTTGTTACAAGTCCCCATTCGGATTTAACCCCATTTATGCACACTCTCTGCTTCCTATTGGTGAGCCATGACTCGATCCATGACAGCACTTTTCCCCAATGCCATGAGCTGCCACTTTCTTTAACAGTCTCTGGTGCGGTACTCTATCAAAAGCCTTACTAAAGTCTAAATAAACAATATCGAATTCTTTATCGTGATCAACAGCCTCAAAAGCTTTACTGAAGAAGGTTAATAAATTAGATAGGCAGGAACGGCCCTCGTGAATCCATGCTGGGTATCATTAATCAAATTATGGTTATCTAGATGGCTTCTAATAATATCAGCTATAATTGACTCTAGTAATTTGCCTACAATTGAGGTCAGGCTTATTGGGCGGTAGTTTGACGGTAGTGACTTGTCCCCTGCTTTAAAAATAGGAATTACATTAGCCATCTTCCACATATCAGACACTACACCTGTTTGAAGAGATAAATTAAAAATGTTAGATATTGGTTCACAGAGTTCCATTTTGCATTCCTTAAGAACCCTTGCAAAAGCTCATCAGGACCCGCGATTTATTTTGTTTCAGTCGGTCCAGCTGTTTCATAATCATTTCGCTAGTGACTGTGATATTACATAATTTATCTTATTCTGGGCCTCTGTAAAAATTAATTACTGGGATATTATTAATGTCTTCCTGTGTGAAAACCGAGAGAAAATAATTATTAAAAATAGAGCACATATCATTCTCCTTGTCAGTAAGATGCCCAAAGTTATTTTTAAGGGGACCTATCTTATCCCTAACTTTTGTTCTATTAACCTTGGGACAGATTTCCTTATTGACTGCCTGGTCAACCGAGCTGTTGCTGCAGGCCTCCATACCCATCATACCCCGGCTGATATGTCAAATGTAGCAGGTGGTGGTCTAGTTTCCTCTTTGTTCCGGCAATTTGTCTTACTTGTGTTGGTAGAACCAAGGATGTTGACACAGAGTTCTGTGAGAGTGCCTGTGGCACTTATGCTTTTCACAGGGTTTATTCCGCACCTAGAAGAGGTGTTGGATCAACAGAGCTGTGAGAGTTACGTGAATGATGGACTGCAGGTAGCAATATACTTGTTAATCAGTTGGTTATCAGAGTGGACTTTGGAAGTAGAAAAACTGGTGTAAGCGGTCACGGGTATGTCACCTATCATGTCTCCTCTGTCATTATTGCAAACTTCATACGTGAGAGTTCTTGCATTAAGGTCACAATCTCTGAATATCTTGAGATAAAAAAAAGCGAAATGAAGGGTTGCCACCACAAAGTCTCGAATGGTATCAGCGGAGACGAGGAGTGTAAATACTCGGAGAGGTTGGCAGCACTGGCTAGTTTAAAATTACAATAGCATTAGTAACAATGTTAATTAGTTGTAAATATCAAGTTTATAATTTAATGTGATTCCATATTAATAGATTATTCTTAAGGTTACTGCCTGCGTGGATTGAGGCAGAGCTGTGTGACCCTTTGGGGTTTAACGCTTAACGTGATTATTTTATTATGTGAATTGGGACTTTAATGACCCTTGTGACTTAATAAAGCACAGTACGTGGGCGAAACGTCGTCACTTAAATATTACATTATACTCCATTGGTCTCTTTTTTTGCGTGAGCCTTGTGTACTCTGAGGTGTCAAGACTGGCTGATACTCCAGCGAGTGCCACTCTCACTCAACCTTGAGGACGTTCAGACACCCAAGATGGACGCCAGGATGGTCGCTGATCATCCACTCATAAGAAGACTGAGAGCAACATGAATATTGAACATTTTAATAACATAGCTAAACATGTTTATATACAAACCATACCACGGGTGGGGTTCGAACCCGCGGTCAGAGTCTCAAAACTCCAGACCGTCGCGTAAGCCACTGGGCCAGCTAGCTTCAATAAGATTCATCCAACTAGGTATATTTCTACACCATATGAAGGTTAGTATAGGCACCACTGTGTCCACAAATGCAAATGCAAGGGGACTTGAGCTAGAGTTCGTCACGGCCATGCTAGCTGGAGATTCGTCTGTAAAAACTTGCATTTGTGGACACAGTGGTGCCTATGCTAACCTTCCTATGGTGTAGAAATGTACCTAGTTGGATGAATCTAATTGAAGTTAGCTGGCCCAGTGGCTTACGCGACGGTCTGGAGTTTTGTGACTCTCTGACCGCGGGTTCGAACCTTCATGTTTATATAGAGTAAGTCACTTTCTTGACTCTATGAATAAATATTCATGTTTTTTTCTTCTTTGCAGGTGAGTGTGTGCGAGGTGTGGCTGCCCGTCACTGTGAGTATTGTGAGGTGTGGCTGCCCGTCACTGTGAGTATTGTGAGGTGTGGCTGCCCGTCACTGTGAGTATTGTAAGGTGTGGCTGCCCGTCACTGTGAGTATTGTGAGGTGTGGCTGCCCGTCACTGTGAGTATTGTGAGGCGTGGCTGCCCGTCACTGTGAGTATTGTGAGGCGTGGCTGCCCGTCACTGTGAGTATTGTGAGGTGGCTGCCCGTCACTGTGAGTATTGTGAGGTGTGGCTGCCCGTCACTGTGAGTATTGAGGTGTGGCTGCCGTCACTGTGAGTATTGTGAGGTGTGGCTGCCCGTCACTGTGAGTATTGTGAGTGTGGCTTCCGTCACTGTGAGTATTGTGAGTGTGGCTGCCCGTCACTGTGAGTATTGTGAGGTGTGGCTGCCCGTCACTGTGAGTATTGTGAGGTGTGGCTGCCCGTCACTGTGAGTATTGTGAGGTGTGGCTGCCCGTCACTGTGAGTATTGTAAGGTGTGGCTGTCCGTCACTGTGAGTATTGTGAGGTGTGGCTGCCCGTCACTGTGAGTATTGTGAGGTGTGGCTGCCCGTCACTGTGAGTATTGTGAGGTGTGGCTGCCCGTCACTGTGAGTATTGTGAGCGTGGCTGCCGTCACTGTGAGTATTGTGAGGTGGCTGCCCGTCACTGTGGTATTGTGGGGTGTGGCTGCCCGTCACTGTGAGTATTGAGTGTGGCTGCCCTGTCACTGTGAGTATTGTGAGGTGTGGCTGCCCGTCACTGTGAGTATTGTGAGTGTGCTGCCCGTCACTGTGAGTATTGTGAGGTGTGGCTGCCCGTCACTGTGAGTATTGTGTGAGGTGTGGCTGCCCGTCACTGTGAGTATTGTGAAGTGTGGCTGCCCGTCACTGTGAGTATTGTGAGTGTGGCTGCCCGTCACTGTAGTATTGTGAGTGTGGCTGCCCGTCACTGTGGTATTGTGAGGTGTGGCTGCCCGTCACTGTTAGTATTGTGAGGTGTGGCTGCCCGTCATTGTGAGTATTGTGTGAGGTGTGGCTGCCCGTCATTGTGAGTATTGTGTGATGTGGCTGCCGTCATTGTGAGTATTGTGTGAGGTGTGGCTGCCCGTCACTGTGAGTATTGTGAGGTGTGGCTGCCCGTCACTGAGTATTGTGAGGCGTGGCTGCCCGTCACTGTGAGTATTGTGAGGTGTGGCTGCCGTCACTGTGAGTATTGTGAGGTGTGGCTGCTCGTCACTGTGAGATGTGAGTGTGGCTGCCGTCACTGTGAGTATTGTGATGTGTGGCTGCCCGTCATTGTGAGTATGTGAGGTGTGGCTGCCGTCACTGTGAGTATTGTGAGTGTGGCTGCCCGTCACTGAGTATTGGGTGTGGCTGCCTGTCACTGTAGTATGGAGTGTGGCTGCCCGTCACTGTGAGTATTGTGAGTGTGGCTGCCCGTCACTGTGGTATTGTGAGGCGTGGCTGCCCGTCACTGTGAGTATTGTGAGGTGTGGCTGTCCGTCACTGTGAGTATTGTGAGGTGTGGCTGCCCGTCACTGTGAGTATTGTGAGGTGTGGCTGCCCGTCACTGTGAGTATTGTGAGGTGTGGCTGCTTATATCTGAGTTTTTCGTTCACAATTGTTAGAGTAAAGACACACATGCCACATCTGGGTGATAACAGTGTCAGATGTGCTCTGTAACCTCTGTAATCCTCGTGTACCTTCTCTTCTTATTCACTTGTTTCATCCAGATTTTGATTGTTAATCATTAATAGTGTGAGAATGTCTCTTTTATCAAATTTAGATATTTATAACGGCACTTTGAAAAGTTTATAAAGTATATAATGCTGCAGATGTCACTGATTATTTTTTTTCAGCCTTGAAACATTTTTAAGATATTTATACTTGCACTTTGAAAAGTTTATATAGAATAAAATGCCATAGATGTCATTGATTATATTTTGGGGGCTTTTGAAAGATTTTATCCATGACAAAATAGGAATTACTGTGCCAGATTTTATTTACTGAGAGTTAGTAATAATGGATTACCATTACAGTGTTACCGTATCAGTCTTGTTTCTGTGACATGACTCTTAACTTGGCACAACTGAGGGACTGACAATCGGCCAGCTTATCAGTCTTGGCACTCATTAACTTGCAACAACTGAGTGGCACTCACGGGTCCTAGTGCCCTCACCTCTTTGGCCGCGACATATGCATTCAAAATATTTTTCGACATGGAATAGCGCTGTACGATAATATCGTCATTCACGGCAGGCAACACCGCAGATTTGCAAAACACACTGAATTTTCACTGGCCCTATCAGGTGAGTTACTTAAATTATTGGGAATGCCTAAAATTCCTCAAATTTTAGTCACTGGAGTGCAGGCTAGAGATTGAGATTTTGCCACCGAAGTGGCTAGTTTATTGTGCACCCCATATCCATCCTGTGGACGGTAGCGCAAGAGCATATGGATACTCAAAAGGCCTAGGAACTAGGCCCCGAAAGGGTTAACAGGAGTACATCTGGATTTATATCTACAGTTCATTTATATTTTACAAACAAATTTAGGAAATTTGTTTGGGACTAAGGAGTGAGCCTTGTGTCGTGGCTCCAGCATCCTACTACCTATTTTTTTCCAATACACCCACAATTAGTTCCCAGAACGACCACCAACGTGCTATTCTGTCCGACTCTAATATGAAACTTCGTTTTATGAATATGTTGGACGTTTAGAGGCAATGACGCAGCGTTGTGGGAAAATATAAATAACAAGGAAAAAATTATACACCTGTAAATTCTAAAATTCTACTACTGTGTAATAACAGAAACATAACAATTCCTAATAAAAAAAAAACAGAGCCTTACAGGGACCGAAAACCTACTGTCACACCGTCTTGTCTCCCTGGACAAAAAGTATACACATACGGGGAAGGTACAATTAGTTAATCTATGTAAATCCAGCCAAAGACGCCGTCATACAGACTAAAAACATCAATCTAGCAACAGTGGAATAGCAAATTAAAACGTTCACAAGCTCTCCATAACCCCTTATAAATCATTGATAGGGAATGTATATATGTGAGATATCTGTGAACGGTTTCGAGGGTTGCCTGTGACCACCTGGTGTTGCCTCTTGACCACCTGGTGCACTAGTCTGTTGGTGCTAGCAGCCCGCAGGCCCACCCGGTTAATCAGTGGTCCAGTTTCCTCTTGAAAACGTGTGCATATCTGACGTTATGTTTACCATTATAAAAGTTTGAAGTAGAGTTTTAAAGTCAAGTATTAATGAATTATTAGTGACTTCACAGTTAAGAAACTTGTCTAGTGGGTTATACTCGGCTAGCAAATGAATATTTAATTTTATATACTTTACGACAAGCGCTAAACCTGTTTGGGTCATTTAGCACATGGAGTGGCGGAGACTTCTTCCGCTGAACACTACAAATACTGTATACTCACGAATTGGACTCAGTGTCGGCATTTTTTTTTTTCAGAAAAAAAAATATCTGAAATGTTAGAGAATCTTTTTCTGAAGATAGTGACTCCAAAAATATGAAATATGTTAAAAAGTAATAAATAACATTCATTCAACATTTTTTTATCCTCCTTTTCACTGCGTCCCGATAATTATATGATAGGACATATACACGCCTAGTTAACTTCTGCTACTGCACACCAATAATAATAATAATCATAATAATAATCATAATAATAATAATAATAATCATAATAATAATAATAATGATAAACCTTTTGAGCCAAGTCAAATCATGGAACGGGTGGGACATGTCAAGTGGGTCCTACAACTCACCCGTTCCTTGATCTGTTTACAATCGTATTATTACGATTTCGTGAGTCTTTTTGAGTCATACATCTCGGGGAGTAATCAGGGTTGATCCAAGGGGAAGATATATTTAATTCCATGGATCAAGAGCCCTTCAGCAGCCTTGAAGGGCTAGAAGAGGTCGAGGACAGTGAGGCTAATACGACTTACTTTTATGTTTGTTATCTGTGCGTTCTACATACTCCTTATTATCCTCTTTTTCTTCCTTAGTCTTCTTCGTTAGTTTTCCTGATCGCCGTCTTCTACAAGTGCTGGATCAGCAGGTTTGTGATAGTTATGTAGGCCTGTGGGCCGCTAGCCCCAACAGCCAAGGAGGCCTGGTCCTAAGTCATGCTATTGTGATAGTAGAGCCCCCACTTCTCCCCACTCCTCTCCCATGTTTCTCCTCTCCCCCACGTCTCTTCCTCCTCTCTTCTCTATGTCTCCCCACTTTCCACCTCCAGGGTCCACACTAGCGAGGTAAATGGTGCGTGACGGATAACTTTTATGTCGTCACACCTTTACGACCCTTTCCTCCTCTTCCCCTTCCCCTCCTCTCCCTCCCACTCCTTTATTTTTAAATAGTATACTCTTCCTGTTCTCTTTCTCTCTCTCTCTCTTTCATATATATATATAATATATATATATATATATATATATATATATATATATATATATATATATATATATATATATGTCGTGCCGAATAGGTAAAACTTACGATTTTGGCTTAAATAGAAACGCTCTTCTTGCCGAATAAGACAATCGAAAATTTGTGTATGAAATAATTTCGCAAAAATAATTCAGAACCTAACGAAAAAAAATATATATTTCATTGTGTTTATTTATTATTAAATTATTGTAAACTTATCTAAAATATATTTAGTTGGATTAGGCTAAATTAAATTGTTCTTGTTATAATAAGGTTAGGTAAGTTTTCTAAGGTTCTTTTGGTACAAAATTATTAATTTTTATATTAACATAAATGAAAAAATATCTTTAAACGTATAAGAGAAAATTTTAGAAAGGACTTAATTTTAAATGAGTTCTTGCTAACTGACCAATTTTACCTATTCGGCACGATATATATATATATATATATATATATATATATATATATATATATATATATATATATATATATATATATATATATATATATTGCGAACAAGCGATACAAGATGCAAAACAACCACAGGGGGAGTTGAAGGATAGCATAGCTTTAGGCCTTTCGTGTTGTCATCAACACATCATCAGGAGCTTGCAATGATGCAGAAAAGAGGAGGAGGTCCCAGCATTTACGGTCACAGTGAACGTCTTTGCTGGAGTAAGGCAGGCAGGCAGGCAGTGCCCCCAGGCATACCAATACCCTTAGTCAGAAAGGTTGAATATTATAGCATTGGTATTGGCATTGGTATGCCTGGGGGCACTTCCTGCCTGCCTGCTGCCTGCCTTCCCTCTGCCTCACTCCAGCATGGACGTTCCCTGTAACCATATTTGCTTGGATTTCCTCTTTTCTGCATTATTGAAAGCTGATGATGTGTTGATTGCAACACGAAAGGCATATATATTCCTCTCAGGTCAGCAGCAGGTTCGAATCTATGACCTTACCCACTGCCTCGACAGAGTGGAACTCTGGCACTTGAGACCACTCAATCACAGACATTACATACCACTGTACAGCTAGCATATCATCACTTGTACATACACATACTTTATTGTGTAATATGGTACATAAGGTAAAACAAAAAGATACATTGGAAGTACAGAGATGGTTGGTATAAATTTTTTTTATAGAATGCAAACCAGGTACACGGATGTGCGTATCATTAGTTACATTTCAAATACTTTATCCAGCTGCTCATAGCTGGGATGTGTCTCCAGGACACAATAGGCATTATCCTTCTGAACTGCAACACAGACATGCTGCAACAGAAAGCTGTTTTGGTATAGTTAATATTCTTGATTATTTTTTAACCTAACACCTTTAGGAAGTCGGATGCACTCTTTCCCCTGAGCCTGTGGTCTCTGAACCATTGGGAAAGAACGTGTAATGATAAGCAAGTTCACTGTATTTTGTAAACTAGGGACTCATTGAAGTTGGCACCTGCACTTCTTTCATCTCTACTGTATTGTAGAGATGTGTTAGCCAGTGTGGATGTTCATTTGTAGTCCCAAACCACCAGCCTGTCATCTGTCCAGAGTTGCAAGGTGATTTCATCAAGATGTTTTTGTCTCCCATCGGATCTGCAGAACTGGGGGTATCAAACTGTTGCAAGGTTTCTCTTACTATTAACTTCATGTCTTGCACTCTTTCCTTCAGATCTACAACACACCAAACTATGGTACACAAACTCGTCTACGGGAGCACTGCTGTAGATACACCTGTGTTGGGTGATGACAGGAGGCAGCAAGGCGAAGAGCAATACCAATACGAATAGTCTGACAAATGGTTGGGAGTCGAGAGGAATTATGGACAGCTAACAGAAAATCCCCCAGTTGGAGTTCTTACTGCCATGAGACGAGTCATACACAGTATATAAACGCGAAGTGTAATAATAAACTCTGGCGTGTGATCCAAACAATCCCTCATGGAGACCATTAAACAAAAATTGAGATGAGTACTGTAGATTTGGACCTGACAAAGAGGTGGTATTGAGCAAACTAAAATATATAGACTAGTTGAAGCTTCTGTACAAAGGTAGGTTATAAGACGCAAGTCTGCAGCATAAATAAGCGAGCTCAGGGGCAAGTAGCTCTCATCAGGGTTCCACTAGCCCTGTGCAATATTAAAATTGGGTCGTGATGCATTATGTCCAATTGAAGGATTTTTTCGCTTTTGCTTTCAATTTGTTCGTTGTATAATGGAAGCACAAGCTTGGTTAATGTTTTTAATTTGGTTATGAAAGCTGTTGAACGCTGTTCATGGCTCGTATATATCTTACCTTCATTTATTCTGCTAATTATATTTCTGTTTTTTCCCTACTCTCGCTGTTTCATAAAAATGGGAAAGGTAGCAGGGAATTTAGGTGAGTTTTAAAGTGATGGAGGCAGAGTTTAAGAGTTTTATGAGTGCTAGGCACCTACCTACCACAAACTGGCCTGAGTGATAGGCACCTACCCAGCACAAGCTGGCCTGAGTGATAGGCACCTACCTACCACAAGCTGACCTGAGTCTCAGCTAGGCACCTACGTACCACCAGAAACACTGCTGGGATAAGGGTAGAAGTCTTTAAGAAGAAACTGGACAAGTATCTTCACCAAGTGCCAGATCAACCAGGCTGTGATATATGTGTGGGAAAGCGGGCCTCTAGCAGCAACCGCCTGATTGACCAGGCTAGCACAAGACGAGCCTAGGCCCAAAGGCCAAACTCCGGGAGTAGAAAAACTCCGGAAACTCATCAAAGGTATATCAATGGTAGCAACTGGCTTGCAGATCCTCACCACATGTTACTACCGTAATTATCCTATGTTAATACTAGCGTCAGTCTTGAGACATTTACTGTAAATTTATGGAGTATATTTTCTTTTGGTGAGACTAAATAAACTTATAAAATCGTATATTTAAATAAAATTAATGATAAATTAGACACGTGAGCAACACTTGGGTATCTTTATTGTGGGAACGTTTCTCCACTCAGTGGCTTAATCAGTCCTATACAAAGAACAGTGAAGATCAGAAGGAGTTTGAGGTAATCAGTCCCTCAGCCTGGAGACTGATTACCTCAGACTCCTTTTGATCTTCCCTGTTCCTCTATATAATGGACTGATGAAGCCACTGTGGGGTGAAACGTTTCCACAATAAATATACCCAAGTGTTGAACACGTGTCTATTGTATCAACTTGTCGGTTCTCTTAACCATTTATCTACAAACAAATTAATAACTGGCCGCGGCGCGGCGGTTCCACAGCTCCAGAACCTATTTACACTTGCACGGTGCATAACACTGATGGTACCTGCACGGTGCATAACACTGATGGAACCTGCACGGTGCATAACACTGATGGAACCTGCACGGTGCATAACACTGATGGAACCTGCACGGTGCATAACACTGATGGAACCTGCACGGTGCATAACACTGATGGAACCTGCACGGTGCATAACACTGATGGAACCTGTACGGTGCATAACACTGATGGAACCTGTACGGTGCATAACACTGATGGAACCTGCACGGTGCATAACACTGATGGAACCTGCACGGTGCATAACACTGATGGAACCTGTACGGTGCATAACACTGATGGAACCTGCACGGTGCATAACACTGGTTGTTAGGGTTGTGAAGTGGTTAGTGATATCAAAGGGAAACAGATACACTGCCATAATAACATACTAGAGTGGGGAAATATGTAGAATAAATCCAGAGAAAGGCAGAGGCGCCGTGGGCTCGATAAGAAAACATTTTATCAACATCCGTGGTCGCAGACTTTTTAATATATTGCTGGCAGGTATCATCAGAAACACTGCTGGAAAAAGTCTTCAAGAGGAAACTAGACAAATTCCTCCGACAAGTTCCAGATGAACCAGGCTGTCAACCACAGCATCAACCTATCCGGATCTTTTTTTAGTGCTCTAGGGTCTTAATCAAAATTTATTATATTCTGAACACACCCCTGCTCCCTCACTGACTCATCCACTAAACACATTCCTACTTTTGCACATCCCTCCCTACAGCGCTGCATGACACTTTGGGTTTTAGCGTTTAACTTGATTATAATAATAATGAACACAACTGTGCCTAGATGCCAGGAGAGTGCCTAGGAAGGTTATCTTAAGCCACTGTGTTATTCACCTTCCTATAGTCTGTATACTACACTCTACATGTCTCCGCGGTATCTTCATCCTTTTTTTTTTCCAAGGGAAATTTTGCCCACTTGGTGTTGATTACGCGGAGGTGGTGGGTGGGGAGCGCTCACCTTCCCTAGGGGAATTTTCATCACAGTTTATGCTGCTTCCACCCCAGGTAATTATCCTTTACTGCTTGTGTAAGTGTGGTTTCTGAGCGGGTTATGTATTGGTGTGGCTTGTGAGCGCGCCTGCGCGTCTCGCATTACCTATTTCATTACCCATTTGTTCTTACTAGACATGAGTTACGTTTGTGGTATCTCATCTCTAATATTATTTTTGTATTTTCTTTCTTGGATACGACCAACAATAGTTGGATAATATTCAGGGATCTGGTTACTGCTGGGGAAACAGGGGTAGGAGGGAATATTCTCTTATCTCACCCTGCTCGAGGATCAACTCTGGGTTGTGTACTCAGACCCTTATATCTGCTACGAGTGTTTGTGTTTACAGGGCTCGAGTTTTGGCACCTGAACCCCGCCTCTTTAAGCTTAGTCGACCGGAATTACCGTTTATCTTGGAACAAAAGGAAAAAGTTCGGGAAACTGGGAAAAATTTAAAACATGTTTTGCACGTATGCAAAATCCAAGTCAAGACCCTCTCAGTATTTGCCCTATATTCAGATAATTTCCATACACCGATGACGACAAAAGAAATATGCGAAATACTGAAAGAAAAGTATGAATCATTCTTCAACACTCTTGTTAACGCAATGCAAGTTGAAGACCCAGAGAGATTTTTAATTAACTCGGCCCACTCTACAAATTATATATCTGACATAAGCTTTCGAAAAAAAAATAACCGAGTTAGCCAGGCACGCATCACCTTGTTACTAGAATGCTGTATTTATAACAAAAATTATGCAGAATAACACTAACATTAGAGAAAGAACCAGACAAGTTTCTCGAGTTAGTGCCTGATGAGCCAGGTTGTGGTGCCTGTTGTATTTTGATCTTCGTGCGGCTTAGCACCAACAGCCTGGTTGATCAGGCCATCCACCGGGAGGCCTGGGCCGTGAGGCCGTTGACCCTCGGAACACTTTCCAAGTAGAAGATTGAGAAACTTGTGTAATATTTGGGAATCTTTGAGATTGATGGAAGGAATACATCTGAGGGACTGATTTCCTCAAACTACTACTCATCTTCCACCGTTCTTCTCTGTATTAGACAAGAAGCCTTAGGCGGGCGAAACGTTTATTCAATAAAGATTCCCAAATGTTGCACAAGTTTCTGATTCTTCAACTTGTGGGTTTTCTAATCCATTTACATCACATTTACATCACATTTACATCACATTTACAGCACATTTACAGCACATTTACAGCACATTTACATCACATTTTTCAAGTAGATACCACTAGGGGACCCTGGGAGGGTGTTGCTAGGTAACCCTATTGGTAAGCTCCCACACCAGAACCCTGGGAGAGTGTTGCCAGGGTGCCCTAGTGGTAAGCTCCCACACCAGGACCTTGGGAGGGTGTTGCCAGGGTGCCCTAGTGGTAAGCTCCCACATCAGGACCCTGGGAGGGTGTTGCCAGGGTGCCCTAGTGGTAAGCTCCCACACCAGGCCTTTCCTTAGATGGCCTCATCAACCAGGCTGTTGGTATTAGCCGCAGAAAGTCCATCGTAAGCACCACAGCCTGGCTGATCACCTAGTGACTTGAGAAACTTGTCTTGCTCTCTCTTGAAGACAACCAGGGATGTGTTGGCACTCCAGCATGTATGAAGGGAGGACGTTGACAAGTCTTTGTTCCTTCACTCTCAGTGAGGGTTCCCTACTGAACTCATTCTACCTTTGCTTTTCACTCCAGGTATTTTGCACCCACCCCTCAAGGGAGGTTCCTTGACCCTCGTGAGGGGCTCTTGATCTAGGGAATTGGATCTGTGCTCCAGTTCCCTGAATTAATCCTGAATACCTTCCATCCCCCCCCCTACGTGCGCTGTATAATCCTACGGGTTTAGCGCTCTCCCATGATTATAATAATTTTGGACGCAGATTTGGGTTAAGTCCTTCTAGAATTGTGATGGTGTCCCACTAGTTTCAAGTTTTCAAAATGGAATTTGATAATTACAACAAGCGCCATATAAGCCAAATTTTGATGGGTATATGGGCATTTGTGCTGCTGGCAGCAACAGACTGGTTGACCAGTCAGGAAAGAAGTCTGGTCTCAGGCCGGGCAGCAAGTGTAGAAGAGCTCTGGTCACAGGTGGGATATATTTACTGAGAGGCAGGTTGTGGTAACAGTGGAGGTGGTGGAGGCGGTGCGAGGTGGTGGTGAAAGCTGTGGGTGGAGGTGGTGCAGGGTGGTGGTGGAAGCTGTGGGTGGAGGTGGTGCAGGGTGGTGGTGGAAGCTGTGGGTGGAGGTGGTGCAGGGTGGTGGTGGAAGCTGTGGGTGGAGGTGGTGCAGGGCGGTGTTGGAAGCTGTGGGTGGAGGTGTTGCAGGGTGGTGGTGGAAGCTGTGGGTGGAGGTGGTGCAGGGCGGTGGTGGAAGCTGTGGGTGGAGGCGGTGCAGGGTGGTGGTGAAAGCTGTGGGTGGAGGTGGTGCAGGACGGTGGTGGAAGCTGTGGGTGGAGGTGGTGCGAGGTGGTGGTGGAAGCTGTGGGTGGAGGTGCTGCAGGGTGGTGGTGGAAGCTGTGGGTGGAGGTGCTGCAGGGTGGTGGAAGCTGTGGGTGGAGGTGGTGCGGGGTGGTGGTGGAATCTGTGGGTGGAGGCGGTGCATGGTGGTGGTGGTGGAAGCTGTGGGTTAAGCGGTGCATGGTGGTGGTGGTGGAAGCTGTGGGTGGAGGTGGTGGCGTGGAGTATAGCCAGCACCAACGCCACCACTGGTGTCACCACATCACCACCGCCGCCATCAGCACCACCACCACCGCCACCCCCAACCACCCATGCAGTGGGTGGGCGTGAGCCTCCTGCAGATCAATGTGCGAGGTTCGGGTGTGTCGCAGGCCTCCTGCACCCTCTGTGCCTTTTGCAGCACCACCAAAGTAGAGAATATACAAAGAACCTTCACTATCCGTATTCAGTACACCTAAATTATTGGGCGCCTCCGAAGTCCCTAGAACTGTACTCCCTGGAACGTAGGCGAAAAAACATTCATAATTTACTCCTGGAAAATTCTACAGAGACTGGTCCCAAGTCTGCACACAGAAATAACTCCCTAAGAAATCAAGAGACTAGTTCAGAATACCCCCAGTGAAAAGCAGGAATACAATGAGTGCACTGAAAGATGCCACAAGTGTAAAGGAACCAAGACTTTTGAACACCTTCCCTGCATATATATAGGCGGAATTACTAACACACCCCTGGGTGTCTTCAAGAAGGAAGTAGATAAGCTCCTTAAGTGAGTTTCTGATTAGCAGGGCTGTGGTGCCTACGTTGGACCGCATGCGGCCAACACCATCTCAGTTGATTAGGATATCAACTAGAAGGCCCTGATCTCTGACGGGGCGCAGGGCAGGTAACTTCTAGGTAATACCACCACCACCACCACCACTACCCCCACCACCACCCCCACAAATACCCCAACCATCACCAAAACAACAACCACCAAAAACAACCACCAACAACGCACCAGACACTAACCAATCAACCAACCAACCAACCAACTAACTAAACACTAGCCATCACCACATACTGTTATATTATCTCTCCTTATCTCTGGTCCTTTGCCTCATTTCTCCTTTCTTATCCTATCCATTGCTTCAGGGATCTGCATTTACCACCCATCCTCCCCCCTCTCTCTCTCTCTCTCTCTCTCTCTCTCTCTCTCTCTCTCTCTCTCTCTCTCTCTCTCTCTCTCTCTCTCTCTCTCTCTCTCGCTCTCTCTCTCTCTCTCTCTCTCTCTCTCTCTCTCTCTCTCTCTCTCTCTCTCTCTCTCTCTCTCTCTCTCTCTCTCTCTCTCTCTCTCTCTCTCTCTCTCTCTCTCTCTCTCTCTCTCTCTCTCTCTCTCTCTCTCTCTCTCTCTCTCTCTCTCTCTCTCATGATATTATATTCCTTCCATAACATTTTTCTTCTAACCTTTGTTCAAATTCTTCATCCATTTAACCATTCAAGGAGTATGTCTTGATGCTTGTAAAGAGCTCCTGATTTAAGATACTGCCTCTTCTTTGGATCAAACCTAATTACGTCCCATTTCCCGGGCGCTGTATCACCCTTACAATTTAGTGCTTTGCCGTGAATATAATATTCCATCCATTGCGATGCAGGCATCGAGTGGTGTTAGTAGACCTATTAATCTCTCTGGTATGTGTTGCTTACTCCAGTGTATGTCTCGCTGTATAAGAGGGGAGAAGGGCCTCAAATCTGGGTCCAGCATCGTTTGTCACAACCTCTGCAATTCTTAACGATAGTCGCATCACTATTTTGTGTGATGGAATGTGACAGGAAAACATAGGTGTCTCTTGCTTCCACTTTTTAATTATCATTTAGAGTATGGCAGCAGCACACTAGGAGTGTCCCTACTCCGTCATTATCATATAGAGTAAGGTATTAACACATTGGGAATGTTTTCACTATAGACTTGGGTAGCACTTCTCTGCGTAGGACATGGGTAGATGGGAGGGGGTTCCCGGTAAGTAGCAATTGGATGTTAGAGTGGGGTAGCAGCACTCTGCTGATGAACCAGTTCTGCTTAATAAAACAGCAGGTAAGTTCGTCTTCCATGTAGATCTGAGTGGCTTATCACATTAATCCTTTTGCTTCGTCCTTTCAGCTTCTCTCTCCTTAACGATTTTCTTCTCTTTTCTTTCCATATCACTGTTTTTCAACCACCACTATAATCTGAAAGCCCTTTCGGCTTTCAGATTATAGTAGTGGTGGTTGTGAAATGTGGGTTGTTGTGCTTAGTAGTGGTAGTGGATACAGTGGTTGGAATACTAGTTATGTTGGAAGTGGTTTGGTGGTTCTGACACTAGTAACGGAGGTGTTGATAGTAGTGCAAGTAGTGTTGGCGTGTCAGTGATGTTGACGTGGTGCCGCTAATGTTACCAGTGTTGTGAGGAAAGCTGTGGTGATAATAGGGATCATGTTGGAACTGCATGGTAGCGGACTACACCGAGTTCCTCGTATTTCATCTTCTCAGTGGAAAATGTGACACCTCACTTCCACTCGTATCACTAACTCACTGTGATGATCGGTCAGTCTCTCTTTCTCTCTCTCTCTCTCTCTTCTCTCTCTCTCTCTCTCTCTCTCTCTCTCTCTCTCTCTCTCTCTCTCTCTCTCACACACACACACACACACACACAGAGGCAGCCAGCATTAAACTACAGACCAGTGAGTGTCACTGACATGTATAGTATGCAAAGTCATGGAGAAGCTTATCAGAAGAGTGTTGGAGCACCTAGAGAGGAATGAGCTTATACGCGATAGCCAACACGGTTTCAAGGAGGGGAAATCAGTGTCACAAACCTACTGGAATTTTACAAGGTGACAGAAGAAAGACAGGAGATAGAGGGAAGGGTAGACTGTATTTTATTGGACTTTAAGAAGGCTTTCGACACTGTTCCGCACAAGAGATTAGTGCAAAAGCTAGAGGAGCAGGCAGGAATAACAGGAAAGGTATTGCAGTGGATCAGAGAATACCAGAAAGGAAGGAAACAAAGAGTGATGGTACTTGACGAGGTGTAAGAGTGGGCGCCTGTGACGAGCGGGGTTCCACAAGGGTCAGTCCTAGGGACGGTGCTGATTCTGGTATATGTGAGTGACATGACGGAGAAGATAGATTCAGAGGTGTCGCTGTTTGTATACGATGTGAGGCTAATGGGGAAAATTCAGACGGATGGGGATCAGGTATGACTACAAAGGGATCTGGACAGCCTGGAAGCCTAGTCCAACAATTGGCTCTAAGTGCAAACTAATGAAGATTGGGGAAGGTCAAAGAAGACTGCAGACGGAGTACAGGCTAGGGGGCAAAAAACTGCAAACCTCACTCAAGGAAAAGGATCTTGGGGTGAGTATCATACCAAGGACATCTCCTGAGGCGCCAAATAACTGATGCAGCATATTGACGCCTGGCAAACCTAAGAATATCGTTTCGACACCTGAGTAAGGAGTCATTCAATACACTGTACACCGTGTACGTCAGGTCCATATTGGAGTATGCAGCACCAGTTTGGAGCCCACACCTGGTCAAGCACGTCAAGAAATTAGAGAAAGTGCAAAGGTTTGCAATAAGATTAATTCTGGAGCTAAGGGTTATGTCCTACGAAGAGAAGTTAAGTGAAATCAACCTGACTGCACTAGAGGAGGGACATGATATCGACATATAAAATACTGAGAGAAATTGACAAGGTGAATAAGGGCAGAATGTTTCAGAGATGGGACACAGCAACAAGGGGTCACAACTGGAAGTTGAAAACTCGCATGAGTTAAGGGATGTTAGGAAGTTTTTCTTCAGTCATAGAGTTGTCAGGAAGTGGAACAATCCGGAGAGTGGTGTAGTGGAGGCAGGATCCATACATAGCTCTAAGAAGAGATACGATAAAATTCATGGAGCAGGAAGAGGCGGGGGCATTAGCTGTGACTCGACCCCTGAAACCACAACTTGGTGAGTACACACACACACACACATGTTCCATACATAGCTTTAAGGAGAGGTATGATACAGCTCATGGAGCAGGGAGCGTGACCCAGTAGCGGCCAGTGAAGAGGTGGGGCCAGGAGCTATGACTCGACCCCTGCAACCACAACTAGGTGAACACACACACACACACACACACACACACACACACACACAGACACACGTGAGTGCAACAAAGCCGTGTTGTTGCCGTCAGAGAAAGGTGATTGTAGTAAAGTTAGTCTGGTCTGCACCTGCCTGTGTTGCTGGTCTTGCTCCTCACAGCCTTGTTCTGATACACAATAATGAGAGTATTATTGGCTTGTGTGTGCCGGTGTATTAGCATGTGTTGCGTGCCTGCCGCCTGATGCTCCATCCCTCCCTCCTTCCCTCCCTCCAATATATACAATTTTGTTTGGGATTAAATAACGGTTGCTACATTATGTTGATCAGTGCCCGGCCGGCTTGTATCCTATTAACGTGTGTGTGTGTGTTTGTGTGTTTACTCGCCAAATTGTGCGCGCCTTATTGTTGTTGCTGAGGTCTAGTCTCAGCTCCTGGTCCCGCGCCTCTCCTAACTGCTATTGATTTCACTCTTGGCTGCATGAGTCCTATCATATCTATTCTTCAAGCTATGTATGGATTCTGCCTCTACCACTTCGCTTTCAATGTCTTTCCACTTCCTGACCATTCTAAGGCTGAAGAAGTATTTCCTAACATCCTTGTGACTGCAGTTTTAACTTCCATTTGTGACCTCGTGTACCTGAAATCCACCTCTCAGACTGTCCACCCTGTCAACTCCTCTCAGGATTTTGTACGTCTTCAACATGTCACCTCTTGGCCTCCTGTCCCCTAGTGTGTTTGGGGGGAGGAGAGGGGGACTGGCAGGTGTATGTGTAACGTGACCTTGTGGTCATCTTGTGACGTGATCACCACCTACCATGAGTGGGGAGATGACCCACCTGTGTACGTAATGTATGCGTAGGGCTCGCCAGGTACCGCCTCTGTTTAAGTGAATAAAACAAGTGGCTTTGTCTCAGGATCTGACCCTGGTGACCTGGTCTGGCTCACCTTGCTGACCCTGGTGACCTGGTCTGGCTCACCTTGCTGACCTTGGTGACCTGGTCTGGCTCACCTTGGTGACCTAATCTGGCTCAACTTGCTGACCCTGGTGACCTGGTCTCTCACCTTACTGACCCTGGTGACCTGGTCTATCTCACCTTGCTGACCCTGGTGACCTGGTCTGGCTCACCTTGCTGACACTGATGACCTGGTCTGGCTCACCTTGCTGACCCTGGTGACCTGGCCTGGCTCACCTTGCTGACCCTGGTGACCTGGTCTGGTTCACCTTGCTTACTCCATTACAGGCAAGGCAGCAAGTGTAAACTAAATCCACAGTGTGACAGATCAACCAGGCTGTGATGTATATGGCCAGCGGACCGCTAGCAGCAACAGCCTGGTTGACCAAGCATCAACTTGGGAAACACTACTGAAATGAGGTTCAAACACAGAAGACGAATTGGAAATACGCGAAATCTAGACAGTTAGTTTTAGTACTAACGGTGCAATTAACAGAGAGATTTGGTCCAAGGTCGGGCCGCGAGAGAGATAGGTAAACCTTGGGTAAATCACAAGTTTCACAGCCTTCCTACCCTCACAGTCCGGAAATCCAATTACTAGATAAAATGGAAAACAGCTTGATTGATCAGCACATCCACCAGTATCCCAGGTATGGGATCGAGCCGCTGGTGCGATGACCTGCCTCCCCCGGAATCGACTACAGACCCAGGCTACACAATAATGGTTTAGAACAGGTCGATCATGCCTCTCGCAACTACTAGACCATTATAACGTGGTCTTGGATGTATTGGAAGACAAATAAGCTGATGTAGTTTACACATAGCCTTTGAGAAGTGCGATCATGGTATAATAGCCCACAAAATGCGCACGAAAGGAATAACTGAAAAAATAGGCAGATTGATATTCAACTTTCTAACTAATAGAACCCAATATGTAATTGTGAACATAGTGAAATCAGAGACTGTCGTAGTCGAAAACTGTTCCCAAGGCACTAATGGCCTCTGTTCCCCTTATCATTTTCATATCAGACATAGAGGCATAAATAATTTGCACCGTATTCTTTGCAGATGATACTAGAATCTGTGAGAGAGGCATCCATTGAGGACGCAGCAAACCTATCAGCTGACATAAGCAAAGTTTACCAGTGGGGTCACTGACAACATGATGTTCAATGGAGACAGGTTTCCGTTATTGTGATTACCTGGAGTTAACATTTTGAAGACAGCTTGGATAACTAGAAATCCAAAACAAGGGATGCCAAACCAATAGTGATATTCTTCAGGTCACATGTTCTCTCTAGGCTGGAATAATACTGTACTCTAACAGATCCGTTCAAGGCAAGCAAAATTGCAGACCTGGAGAATATGCACAGAGCCTTCACTGCTCGCATAGATTCAATTAAGTATACCTAAATTACTAGGAACGTTTGACTTTCGTCAATCTGTACTCCTCAGAACATGGGCAAGAGAGGTAAATTATAATCTACAACTTGAGTTTTTTTTATGGGGGCAACTTTTATACCTATTTTGGTATCGTCTGCAAAGGATGGTACAAAGCTGTGGCCAGTGTTATTATTTGTCTGCCATGAGGATGAGAAACAGTATAAGTTCTGTGAGTGTGCTCTGGGCTACTGAGATTTTAATTGGTTGAGACTGGCCTTCGTTTTCTTTACCACCTCTCTTTGTATTCTGTTTGCTACAAATCTGAATATGCATTTCCGTAATTTTACCAGCACAAAAGATTCCGTTCTACGTAATTCATCGTCCGGCAACTCTTCCAGCAGCGAAAGATGACTACCAGGAAGGAATGTTTACTGAATTGATTTCAACGATCCAAGAATTAACTGCGATGAAATGAAGTAGTATTAAACAGTCCTGGGGGAAATGTTCTGAACACAACCCAAGACATTGTGACTTGTTTGGAGAGTTTTCTACCCCTGCAGACAGTCCTGGGGCTAGTCTTCTGATTTCTGGTTCAATCAGGCTGTTCTTTCAGCATTTTTGACATCTGCTGGTAACAAGCTGAATGATGTTGGACCACCGATGTTGACGCTTTCATTGTTTGTATGGTGCTCTTGCTTTTCACTGCATTTATTTTAAACTTCCGTATCTCCCTCCAGTACATTATAATAGTGTCTAGATGTGCGACTTGGACCTCAAGTATCTTTAATGCATATATTATCTAATATTTTTCTAAATCACTACAAAGTACGTTCCCAGTACTCTGAGGCATTCTTAGTCATTTAAATGCTTTATTTGCTCTATTAGGACAATTAACGATCTCTGTACATTTTCCTCTCTCTCTCTCTCTCTCTCTCTCTCTCTCTCTCTCTCTCTCTCTCTCTCTCTCTCCCTGCCTGTCTTGAACGGATCCTTAACAGCGAGTACAAGTGATTTTAATAGTGTCATGTTTCTCTTATTTTGAAAGTTACGTTCATCCACCTTGTTATTTTTCTGGCGTTCCCAATATTTACTTTACTGTCTTTCCTAAATAACAGATCATCAGACATTAATATTATGCCCAAGTTTTTTTTTATGGTTCTTTCCTTCTATGAGATGGTCTTCCTATTGTTTCATATTTAGGGCTCAAGTTCTTCTTTCTTTCCATCTCTGAGCAGTTGGATTTCTCACCGTTAATATTATGTTATTTTATATTCTCACTGGAAGATTGTTAATATCTGCTTGCAAATTTTCCATATCTTCTTTCGAGGAGACTGCCATTCTTATTTTGATAACGTCTTCAAAAGATGACATGACGGCGTGAGGATAAGTCAGTAAAGATGCTTGCGTACTGTTTAAAATACACTCAGTGGATACTTTTATTAGGTACACCCCTTCTAGTACTGAATTCTTCGTGTCATGGATTCAACAATGTGCTGGAAACATTCGTTGGAGATTCTGGACTATTCTGGACGCAGTTGCTGCAGATTTGTCAGCTGCATGTTTATGCTGCGAATCTTCCGTTCCACCACATCATAAAGGTGCTCTATTGGATTGAAATGTAATGATTTTGGAGGCCACTGGAATACACTAAACTTATTTGTGACATGACTCGTTATCCTGCTGGAAGTAGCCATTGGAAGCTGGTAGACTGGCTATAAAGGGTTGTACGTAATCAGCAACAATACTCAGGTAGGCTGTGGCATTTAAACGATGTTCAAGTGGTATTATGGTACCTAATGTGTGCCAGGAAAACATTCTCCACACCATTACACCAGCACCACCACCAGCCAGAACCATTGACACAAGGCAGGATGGGTCCAGGGATTCATGTTGTTTATGGCAAATTCTAATTATGCCTTAAGCATGTCGCAGCAGAAATCGTCAGACCAGGTGACATTTTTCCAATTTTCAACTGTCTAGTTTAGGTGAGCCTTTGTCCACTGTGGTCTTAGTATGCTGCTGCTCTTAGCCGACAGGACTGGAATCCAGTCTGGTGGTCTGCTGCTGCAGTACATCGCTTTCAAGGTTAGACGTTTTGTGAATTCAGAGGTGCTCTTCTGCATACCACTGGCCAGACTGCTTTAAATCCATTCTCCTCTGACCTCTTTTATTAACAAGCCGTTTTCGCCCACAGAGCTGCCGCTCACTGGATGTTTTCCGTTTTTCACACCATTCTCTGTAAACTAGAGACTGTTGTGCGTGAAAACCGCAGATCAGCAGTTTCTTAGATGCATCGACACCATGAGAGTTGAAGACCCAGACAGTTTCCTCACTACGTCTAGTCACCCCACAAATTGTATATTATGCCCATGCACGCAGCACCAGGGTCTGAACTACAAAGTACCATTAGCACGAACACTCAGTTCTGATGTATCCTAGCAACAACCACCGCTCCTCCCAACACACTCATATTCCAGTGATATTCGTAGCGAAATGTTTCATCTATTTTGTCTTGGAATGAAAATCAGAAAGCAGGACGAGGGGGCAGGATTCAATTAGAATTCGTCCAAACACGACCGGGAACTATGGAGATTGTGGGCAAACATCAAACACATTAGCTCTTATGTTAACATACTATGCTGAGGGTGAATTGGAAGGTGTTGTGCTGTGTCACCTTGCAAACACACAAATAAGCTTCCATATTCTAGAACCGATGCTTTTTATGAGATTCTTAAGGTTTATTTTGACCAGTTCGATGTTGGTAACACAACGACGCTGAAACACACTGATTTGAATTATCAGTTCTTTCCCTGTCCAGTGGACGGAACTTTCGAGTCAAGCTTAAGTGAGGGTTGTATGCTGGCGCTGTGTACTCCAGTCACACATGTGGGAAAAAGTCTTCCTTGTTTAAGTTATGAAGGTTAGCTCTGTTAACTTAGCATATGTTGCTGATATTACTGTGTTAGTGCTTGTTTGAGGTGACACCTTTGTCGTATCACATATTTAAAGAAAATGTCTAGTTAGGAGTACCGTAAACTTGAGGCAAGCAATGTACAAATATGCACTTGAAAACTTATTTTAATTCCATAGCTCTGAAGAACACTTATTTATTTTATGAGATCAAATAAGTATTCTGGTAATATACCTAAAACTAAAACATTTGACAAAACTGTTACAAAATTTTGTTTTATTCAGGTAAGGCCATAACATAAACCGTCCTTAAAAAGAGCCAAGAGGTGTGAGCCACACTAACACAGTAACTAGAATATTTACAACTATTCAGACCCGAGATTTTTTAGTGCCAGGAACCGAAAAAAATGCAAGAATGAGAATAGTCTACCACTTCGGAGCCTTGTGGGATGTGAAACACAGTCAATAGCTTTTTGTCAGTAACAGAAATCTCCCAACAAGCAAGTGATATAACTTTTTTTTAAATATACTGGGTCTTAAACCAAGCAATAACAGTAAAATATCTATTTATTAGTGGACTCGTCACGGTCACATTCAGGTGACACTATCCTACTACTTCAGTATTTGTGGTATATATATTTTTCATAATGATGCACTCCAGTAAAAGTTAGGCTTTTCTGGCAACGGGTTGATCAGCCAAGTGATTTCGCACGCTATTTAAAGGGGCCATTGTGTCTTGATATTGGCAAAGAGCTCTTGATCAAAGTAACTGGAGCTACTCTACCCTTCCTTAAATCTTATTACCTCCCATTCCCCAAGCAGCGTTATGACCCTTATGGATTTAGTGCTTCCCCATGACTGTAATAATATTTTTGGCCACGACCCATAGTCTGAAGTCCTCACAAGCTGCGACCTTCTGCAGAAACCCCTCTACTGTAGTTTTATCTTGTAAACGTTTATCCTGTTTACCTTGTCATGTTTGTCAGTGACTGGTGACTGTTTACCTTGTCATGCTTGTCAGTTCCTGGTGACTGTTTACCTTGTCATGCTTATCAGTTCCTGGTGACTGTTTACCTTGTCATGCTTGTCAGTGCCTGGTGACTGTTTACCTTGTCATGCTTGCCAGTTCCTGGTGACTGTTTACCTTGTCATGCTTGCCAGTTCCTGGTGACTGTTTACCTTGTCATGCTTGTCAGTGCCTGGTGACTGTTTACCTTGTCATGCTTGCCAATTCCTGGTGACTGTTTACCTTGTCATGCTTGTCAGCTTCTGGTGATTGTTTACCTTGTCATGCTTTCCAGTTCTTGGTGACTGTTTACCTTGTCATGCATGCCAGCTCCTGGTGACTGTTTACCTTGTCATGCTTGCCAGCTCCTGGTGATTGACTTTGGCATTATTATCAAGACCTGGCGGCTGCTGTTATCCTTTTTTCCATAATACTTATTTTTATTTATTAGTAGAAGGCTGGAGCTGTAAAGCTGTTATGTTGACACAGTGTTTTGTGAACGTGCTCCTGGCACTCCTTTCTCACTGAGTGTACTCGACACCCCCGTGTCTCACTCCAGTAAGTTATTTTAGTGTGTAAGTTAGGGACCTGGCCTTAAAGTATTTTCCGTGTATATATTACGAGGTATTTCTCCCATCTCCCATGTAGAGATTATATTTCCGAGTGCTTTTAGGCGCTTCCAGTCGTTGAAATATTTTACTGCTTCTGTACGAGAGGAGTAAATGATCGCTGTATATTTTCTAGCTGGTGTATCTCTCTGCTTTGAAAAGCAGTGCGAGGGTTGAGATGTATTTTAATTCAGCGAGCACAAGTGCTTTGAAGCATGTCATTAGTTGTGTAGCATTGCTTGTTAAGACCTGGTGACTGTTTACCTTGTCATGCTTTTAAGTTCCTGGTGACTGTTTACCTTGTGCTTGTCAGTTCCTGGTGACTGTTTACCTTGTGCTTGTCAGTTCCTGGTGACTGTTTACCTTGTGCTTGTCAGTTCCTGGTGACTGTTTACCTTGTGCTTGTCAGTTCCTGGTGACTGTTTACCTTGTCATTCTTGTCAGTTCCTGGTAACTGTTTACCTTGTCATGCTTGTCAGTTAATGGTGATTGATTAATGGTGATTGATTACCAAGACCTGGTGACTGCTGTTCTAATCATCCTTGTGAAGACCTGATGACTATTTTCTTGTCACGTTAAGATCTGGTGACTGTTGTCTTTGTTTTGAGAATAAAGAGGGCGTGTGATGTCTTAGAAATAACGTGCATTAAGGTAAGAGTCACATTAGAGTGCATCACGCTCGCCCTCCCTCGTGGAAGACCAAGTCCTCCACGAATGGAAGAAATTTCAAAGATCTCAGCCACTTCGTGTCTAGCTGCCTCAAGCAGGGCCACCGCAACCCACAAATGCTGGCGGGCGGCAAAAATACAGGTTTCTTTTATTAACATATTTTTTTTTTTGTGTTTAGCTCTTCCCTGAAGTACACTTCACAACAGTGAGACACATGGGAAGTCAATTTTTATTAAAAAAAAAAATTAAAATGCATTAATTGTTAATTATAAAGACTTGATTATGCATTAATTTCTAACAGGAAATATCAGTTTAATTATTAATTTGAGTGTAGGAGGAATCAAGGGATGGAAGGTAACGCTTGTAATAGTTGAGCTAAAGCGCCAGGTAGAGTTGATTGGTAGTTTATTATGCGAGTCTTTTGACATTGCCAGTTGATTGTGATTCTCAACTGATGTTGATTATTTTAATACTATAGTGTGATGGTATTTGCGATGTGTTTTGTTCCTGCTAGTAGTTTCTATCTAGTTGCTGATTTTAGCTTTGATGTTAGTGTTAGTTTGATTCCAGGAGCGTTCACTGATCTACCGGGTCTAAGTGTTCTTCAAATATCAAAATTTGTTTCCTTTCTCCGTGGCCTGGTCACATAGGTTTACTGCATAACTTTGGTTCAAACTCGCAAGTGATCAGGAACTGTCTGGAGCAAGTTGTCACTTTTACCTTCGTAACCTGTCACTTATACTTGAATAGAGGGCGTTGAAAAGTCTTGGGCTTTTTGTACTTATTGAGTTGTATCTGAGGGTATTTACTGCATCTATGGAGTTGTATCTGAGGGTATTTACTGCATCTATGGAGTTGTATCTGAGGGTATTTACTACATTTATTGAGTTGTATCTGAGGGTATTTACTACATTTATTAAGTTGTATCTGAGGGTATTTACTACATTTATTGAGTTGTATCTGAGGGTATTTACTACATTTATTGAGTTGTATCTGAGGGTATTTACTACATTTATTGAGTTGTATCTGAGGGTATTTACTACATTTATTGAGTTGTATCTGAGGGTATTTACTAATTTATTGAGTTGTATCTGAGGGTATTTACTACATTATTAGTTGTATCTGAGGGTATTTACTACATCTATGAGTTGTATCTGTATGTTACTACATATTTTAGAGTTGTATCTGAGTTATTTATACATTATGAAGTTGTATCTAGGTATTTACTACATTATGTGAGTTGTATCTGAGGGTATTTACTACATTTATTGAAGTTGTATTTTGAGGTATTTTACTACATTTATTGAGTTGTATCTGAGGGTATTTACTACATTTATTGAAGTTGTATCTGAGTGTTATTTACTACATTTATTGTTGTATCTGAGGTATTTACTACATCTATTGGAGTTGTATCTGAGGAGTTGTACTACATTATTGAGTTGTATCTGAGGGTATTCTACATTTATTGAGTTGTATCTGAGGGTATTTACTACATCTCTGTTTTTCTGTTGTTGACATACATATATGGTCTACAATGCCTCACACTTTCATAACTAGTTAATTTAGTGTACAGACATGGAATTAGCCCCTCTGCTATTTTCCAGTGTAAATTATAATGTATATTTCTCGCCTGCGTACTAGGGAGCACATCTTGGAGGGCTTTAGGTTTTCCTGATAATTAGTTGTTTATTTGAATTTGTATGGTCAGTAACAGTGCTATGTTTTCTGTAAATTGCGCTTTTTGGATCAGTATTACAGTCTAGAAAGTCCAAGTGCCTTAAGAGTACCACCAGTTTCTTGACAGTTCTTATTTTGAAGTTTCTTGTTATTCAGCCTGTCATTTTTATTCCTTTGTGAACGCAGGATACCTTGACATGTGTGAGAATCCTTGGTGGTGGGTCCATGTACTCTTAGTGAGTGTGGTGCCAGGCACTAATGGGTGAGGGTGTCATGTCATGAGGGAGGGTGGTGTCATTCAGTCATGAGCGAGGATAAGGGTGTCATGTAGTCATGAGGGAGGGTGGGTGGTGTCATGCAGTCATGAGGGAGGGTGGTGTCATGCAGTCATGAGTGGTACATTAGTTTTGGGTTCAAACAGTACAGCAAGGCGGGGGAGCGGCGGTGGCAGCGGCCCACATGCACAAGACGGGACGACCCACGAAAAAATGCTAAGAATGAATTAGATGAAAAATTCTGTATGGAGAAAGCTGGAAGGAGAGAGTAATGAACATTCTCAAGATAACGGGAGAATATTATAGTAAATCCTCGTGCAAGATGTTTGAAAGCGTTGACACTCTTGGGAAGAGTGCACAGAGTTGGAGTTTTACCTTCGATGAGTTCCCAGAGTTTTTCTGCTCTCAGAGCCCGGTCTTGGGTCAGGCTCGTCTGATGCTTGTCTGGTATACCAGGCAGTTGCTGCTGGTGGCCCGCTGACCCACATATCCATCACAGCCTGGATAATCTCTCACTTGTTGAACGATTTTTAAATATCTTTCTGACCTAAATTGTTTTTGTCAACATTTTACTGTTGTCCATCAGACAGACAGACAGACAGACAGAAGTTGGGACTCGATAGACCACAAGGTTTTCTGCCATGTGTCTTTTTCCCTGGCACCTTCCATGCACAATACTGCCTCGGTTTCATCCTCTGCAGAAAAGTCTGGTCAACCTCGATGAACTTTAGACAAAAATAGACGAGTCGTATATCTTTTTGTGAGCAAAGTTTTGAAGAGAGGCGCGCCTGGGTGCTGTTGCAAGTTGCACGCTGCAGGTCAGCGGGATCTGGGTACACTGAGAGGAAAGCAGTTTATCAGAGCGGGACACTAGTGGCAAGCTACGACACAACCAAGTTTCCAGTCGTATTTCTTTTTCAGTGCGAGGTCAGGCGGGGAAGCAAAGACATGTATAGGCTCGTACTCATTATTTTTGTTATCTCGGCGAAATGACAACTTAGAGCTAAGAAAGGTGCATTTAAGACAAAGGATTACAAGATACGACTTTTCTTGATAACGGACACTGGACAGAACACGGTGACTATGTTGTCCCAGAGAAAGTAATCAGTTGTAGTGTATGTTAGACGCAGCGTGGGTGTTGGCGACCTCCCTCCTCCACCATTACCTTCCATCACTTGGCACTCCTCCATGCCCCCACCCACTGCTGGAGCCTCAAGTCTTGGGGATTTTCTTGTGGTGCCACGCCCCATCCACCACCTTCACTCTCTACCCGACTGTTGTGGGTTGCATCCAGGGCAAAAAAAATAAATGCTAAATTCTAATCCTTTCAGAATGTCATATTCCATGTAAGAAAGCACTCCCGTGCGGTGTAAGAAACTCCAGTACCTTCTGCAAATATTCAGGTGTTGAGTTAAAAGTAATTGTGTACCTAATAATGCTAATTAAAAAAACAAACGCTGCTGGAGCCCCACACTCAAGTGGTGTCACATATCTCTCACCATTTTTCATTTATCATAATTGGATGTACTGTATTAGCAATGTGCTGCTGTCGTAGTCAATAGGGTCGTTACATATTGGGAACTAAATACAGCCTTATTCCTTTATACATAAGGCAGTTGACTGTGGCCGTTGTTGGATAAATTTAGATTTATGGAAAATGAAAAATGAATTTTAATTCTGAAAAGAACATGCGCAAGTTACGAATAATTATAAAAAACAATAGTTACAAAAAAGACAAGCTATTTATAGATCCACTAATTATGCAGAGCATTTGGGGCATTCTAAAACTATGACTTACGCTATGACTAAGAACATAAGACAGAAGAGAAACAAGACATGTGTAAGGTTTGGATTGCCTGGAAGTTAACTTTGGTACATGTAAATGTGAAGGGAGAGCACATGGAATTTGGAAAAAATAATGATTAGAATGGATATAGGAAAACACTAGTTTAATCAGAGTGGTGGATAAGTGAAGCAAACTGCTAGCGCTTTGAATAGCTCTTAAACAAATAGGTTAGACAAACACATAAGTAGTAACAATTTGGCGAGTAAGACTTGCCTAGCATGGACCAGAAGCCTGCTGCAGTCCTTTTCTTGAGTTTATCTTAAAGCATTAAACTGGTCTTCTTCCTTTGTTTCTCCAGACCTTGCTGGAGATTCATTTACACTGGACTTTCTGCATGAGTGATGGGTAACTTACTCTTGGTGTGAAGGTTGTCGGAGGAGGAGGAATGTTAGAGTGGCTACTAGCCTGCACCAGAAGCAACTGTGTTCATGCTTCCCGGGGAAGAGTCAGCCTGGTTGATATAACAGCAGATGAATCTCCACGTCCTGATAGGTAGGGCACAAGGAAACACCACAAGTTAGCTACCCGGGAGCACCTGATCACCAACACGATACATTCTTGTTTAATTACCTCAAGTTTCCCAGGCTAGTTGGTTCAGGTTCCAGGTGAAGTAACCTCCAGGATAACACGCTTGCTCTAGTGGACACATGTTAATGCTTTTGAGATCTGCTCCAGAGACCCTCTACTCCAGAGAGCTTCTTCTTCAGGTCTCTACATATGTTCAGACATGGAAAGAATCAACCCAAAAGGGACAATATTTGCGATTTAAGAACTTAAAAGCCAAATTGTTTGGCTTTTTTTTAGAGGTGGAATGGAAAATTATTCAATTTTTCACAAAAGTTGTTCACTCCACTCATTGCGTTTTCACATATTGCTCCATTTTTTCTGGAATACTGTACACAAACCTCAAGAAGACCACCAGATAAAATGAAAGGAACATGTGAAGGACCTGGGAATAATTGTCAGTAGACCTTTCTCTCAAAGAACACAATAAGGCAAATGTCACAGCAACCAAGAAAATGACAGGGTGTATAGTGAGAATTTTCAAAACAAGGGAAATAATGCCAATGGTGACATGTACTCTCGTATTTGATGGCTCCATTCAACGCAGGAGACATATCAGAGCTAGAACAGGTAAATCCTTTACGACCCACAGAGCCTATAAAGCATTTAAATTACTGACAACGCCTTAAAGTCCTATATGTACTCGCTGGAGCGGAGGAGACAACACGTACGTGGGAATTACATGAGGGTCTAGTCCCGAATCTGAACCCTGCCATAACTTACTGGAGTGAGAGATATGGGATAAAATGTAAAATAAACCCAGTGAAAAGCAGGGACACCTTGGGCACAATAAGAGAACATTGTATCAATATGCTTGGTCCCAGAATTTTTTAACATCTTGCCAGATGATGTCAGAAATACTACCAGAGCAAATATAGAAGTCTTAAGAGGAAATCTGACAAGTACTTGCAGTTGTGATGGAGATATGGGCTAGTGGGCCGCCAGTAGTGACAGCCTGATTAAACAGGCAAACAGCAACCAAGCCTGGCTCTTGGCGTAGGAAAACTATTGAAACCTATGAAAGGTATAGTAGAAATCTTTTTCTCTAGAGAGCTCCTTCAGCAGTAGTGTGTGTGCACCTGCTGTGTGTTTTCTCAGTGTCAACGCCTTCAGATAATCTTAATATAAATGAACATTGAATTTGTTGGGCAAGAATAACATCCTTTCGATGTTATTTCGAAACTTTAATATCAACTTACGTTTATCTAAGTAGACTTCGAATTTCATCCGTTATAATTTTTAATCCTTTTTCCTACTATTGAGGTCAGAATGATTGCTAGAGACCTATCTCCTGTTTTGTAAACAGTATCACATTGTCCATCTTCCTTGTGTTTGGCACCATGCATGTTATAATGTGTTATTAAAGAGACGTAATGTATGCGAGTCGTCTTGCATCCATTAGGAAACTTTCAGAATTGCCTGGTTGGCCAGGCAAGCACCTGAAGGGGGGGAGGAGCATTTTTCGATATATAAAAAAATTAAAATTGAAAACTTATGGAAAAATATTTTTTCTTACCAAAAAATAGTGCATCATTCTGGCAACAAGTTGATGCAATCTGCTTATTTCTATCATATTTCTAAGTATGTTTATACTAAAAAGTATTTTTTGTGTGTGTGTCAGCAAAAAGATGTGTTGCTGATTAGCCAGTTTTTTTTTTTTTTTTACCCCTAAAATTGCGTTTTTTATGATTGTTTCATTTTAAATACACTACATGGCAACTTCTGTGAGGAGTGGTGTGTGTGTGAGCTGCGGCAGACACCTCAGTGGCCTTGCAGCCGTCGATAAGTATGGTGGGAGGTACTGCTCCGAAAATGTGGCTAACCATGTCCGAAGATTTGTAAGTGCCAATATCTCAGGAGTAAGTTATTGACATTGTAATCCCTATTATGCAAAGAGTGTTTAGCATAGCATCATGATTCTTTCGCAGGGGTATAGAGGAGTGATGGTTCTATCGAATTAGAGAGCAATTTTGCAATATGTTTTACTTTTTCTTGATAGTGATTTTTCTTTTCCCAAATAAATAAAAAAAAAAAAAAAAGGATTTCAATAATTCATATAATTCAATCTATTGAGAGGAAGCTCAACTTCTCAAGTATTTCTATAGCCTAACTCTTCCTCTTTCATCTGATCTAAATTAGAATATTGTATGTCATAACAATTTTGTAGAATAGGGATTGCCATAAGCTCTATCAAACAGGGCATTTTTTTTTCTTTTCTATATAACTCTAAGGTAAAACGTCACTAAAAACTCAGTGTCTATGTTTCAAATGCTGCTTAATTCAAAGACAATATTCCCAATGAAATATTTGCAAAATAAAAAAAAAAAGGTCACAAATGTTCCTCCCCCCCTGAAGAGCCTGGCCCGGAGCCGGGCTTCCTGAGCAGAAATACTCTCGAAACTCATCAAGGGTATAAGGTATGTCTACCTGGTTTGAGAACCATGCCTCTAGTAGAATGGCACGTATTGCCCAGAGATGTCAAATATTTTTGTTAGTGGGTTTGGGTTTGAGGAGGACGTGCCTAGTATGGACCAGTAGGTCTTCCACAGTGTTCCTACTTTCTTATGTACGTGGTGCAAAACGAATCTTTATTACGTGCTATATTTCGCTCTGGGTAGACCGAAATGTTCTTTAAAATAAAGGTTTGCTCTCCACCGAATATCTTAACATATCGTTAGCGACTGCGATCCTAAGTAATTTTTTCCCTCGGGTTCCTCTATAATTATTAATGTTTGGTGTTTCATATATATCTTCCTGTGTGAAAGTTATATATGAAATTGATAAGAATATAATACACTTTCTGTTTATCATCAACACGTTGTTCTACCTTCAGCTTCAGTGTTTATTTATCATAAAGATTAAAAAAAAGTCACAATATCGTGGCTGGAACAATTGATCAGAAACCTGAACTTAGGGGAGGAAACTTATGACGACGTTTCGGTACGTTGTGGACCAATGTAGTCACAGTTGTGACTTGACAATGGTCATGTATGGACCGAAACGTCGTCACGAGGTTTCTTTCCTAAGTGCGGGTTTTTGGTGAATTAATTTGTCCTATATAGCCGGAAGTAACCTTTAGGTTTGTCCTTCTATAGCAACTTCAATTTCATATTAGTTTTGGCTGTGTGATTTGAATAAATTGAATAATAAAAAAAAATTGTTTTTTTTTTGTTTTTTTGATAAAAACCATTAGGTTCATGGTTACCTTTTACCCAGTACCTGAATTTCCTTACCCTGGGCACAATAAGAGAACACTGCATCAACATACGTGGTCCCAGACTATTCAGTATCTTACCAGAAGATATCAGAAACACTACTGTAACAAGTCTTCAAGAGCAAACTGGACATGTATCTCGACCAAATGCCAGATCAACCAGGCTGTGATGGTCATGTGGGCCAGTGGGCCGCTAACAACAATACCCTGTTTGACGATGCATCACCACCAGACATGCCTGGCCCAGGGCTGGGCTCCAGGAATAGACAGACTCTCGAAACTCATCAAGGGTATATCAAAGGTAAAAAAAAAGGGGGGGGGGGTCGTCTTACAAGGAATATAGCATTCCAACAGGACCGAAATTTTCTAACATTTTTTTCTTGGATGCGACCCACAAAAGTAGACTAACTCTTTTGTGGCAGGGGTATAAGAAAACCTCCTCAGACGTTTTTTCCATGCTAGGAAATCGAACCCGGGACCTTGCGATTGTGATTTGAATGCTCTCATCAGTGAAGTACACAGTACCTCTGCTTCTCGTAGTGGTCTGAGAGTGGGAGGGGAGAGGTGGGTAAGAGTGTGCCTCGAGCGAGCCTCATACATGAATGTGTTCTTGTAGTGGGTTGAGAGTGAAGGGGAAGAGTTGAGTGGGTCACTAGTGAGCACTCACGTGAATGGGATGTTCCCGTAGTGGGGAGGACATGAGTGGGTCTCAGGTTACTCTGACAGACGCCCTCTCCAAGATTCTCACACCACTGACACTCAACAAGGTTAGCCATTACTGACAGGTGAGAGGTTTTGGCGTTGATGTTTGCACCTTCCCTCCTCTTATGTCTGAATCCAAATAAATGATGGTAATATATTTATTGTCTATATTAAAATCAAAACAGAAAATTTAAGTATGCATTAAAATAGTTATAAAGTTTGTATTATACCTCAGAGTTTACCTTGACGGTGTGTCTCCTGACTCATCTCTCTCGCATCCCAAGTGGGTGTCTCATCCCTTTCATATTTTAGGAGCTGTGATGAGCCGGGGGAGAGAACTACGATCCTGTGGCGAGCGAAGGAGGATGGTGTCTGGCACACCTAATTTCTGGGTCTTGCTAGGGAGGGAGGATGGTGTCTGGCACACCTAATTTCTGGGTCTGGCTAGGGAGGGAGGATGGTGTCTGGCACACCTAATTTCTGGGTCTGGCTAGGGAGGAAGGATGGTGTCTGGCACACCTAATTTCTAGATTTGTGGCGAAAGAGGGAGGGTGGTGTCAGGCACACATAATTTCTGGATTTGTGGCGAGGGAGGGAAGAGGAGGTTGTCAGGTAAACCTTGTACTCTGATACTAAGTAACTACCCTCAAGGTGGCGTGTATGAGTGTCGTGGGTGTGACTCAAACGAAGCAATTTTGCAAGTTCCTGAATGAAATTCCTTATCAAGTGCGCTATAGTGGCTACGCCTAACTGCTTGAGGCGATCACCAACAACCTCAGTGACCAGGTCGTCAACAGGGAAGTCTGGTATGGAACGGGGCCGCGGGGGCGATGATTTACAGATATAGATCGATGAAAATTCCAAAATTCAACTACGTTATCTGACATTGAGGAGGGAAAGGGGGAAGGGAAAGGAGAGAGAGAGAGAGAGAGAGAGAGAGAGAGAGAGAGAGAGAGGGAGAGGGGGGAAGGAGGGATGGAGGTAGGTAGGTGGTGGGGAAAGGAGAGGGAGATAGAGAGAGGTGAGGAAAGGGGGGAAGAAGAGATAGGGGAGGGGGGTTCCCTGCTTGAGATATTCACGTGGTTGCTCCAACTCTTGGTATCTTACTACCAAAGTTTAAATGAATCTCATTCCTTCATGCCGGTGAGACTCTCAGGTGAGGTGAACGCTACCACTGAGCTACGACTCAGTGGTAGCCACTTTAGCTCACCACTGAAAGACCTGAGTTCAATCCTGGGCGAGGCGGGACGTTTGGGCAAATCTCTTAACCCCTGCTGCTCCTGCTCGCCTGTCAGTAAATAGGTACTTGGATGTTAGTCGAGTGCCGGGGTCTCGTCCTGAAGCAAGACCTAAGGATCTTAGCGAAAATATGGCTGTCTTGGGTTATCAAACATCCGAGTTAATAATACCATGAAGGCCTTCACTCCAATCTCCGATGTCTAAATAATATATGTACCTCGTATGTAGAACAATCGTACCCTCTCTCTCTCTCTCTGTACTCACCTGTTTGTGACTGCAGGGGTCGATTCACAGCTCTTGGCCCCGCCTCTTCGCTGGAAGCTACCAGGTCCACTCTTTTCCTTTGTACTCACCTAATTGTCACCTAATTGTGGTTGCAGGGGTCGAGACTCAGCTCCTGGCCCCGCCTCTTTGCTGTCCGCTACTGGGTCTCTGCTCTCCCTGCTCCATGAGCTTTATCATACCTTGTCTTAAAACTATGTATGGTTCCCGCCTCCACTATATCGTTCGCTAGACTATTCCACTTCCTAACTACTCTATGGCTGAAGAAGTGCTTCCTAACATCCCTTTGACTCATCTGAGTCTTCAGCTTCCAGTTGTGTCCCCTTGTTTCTGTGTTCCCTCTCTGGAACATCCTGTCACTATCTACCTTGTCGATTTCCTGCAGTATTTTGTATGTCGTTATCATGTCTCCTCTAACCCTTCTGTCCTCCAGTGTTGTTAGTCCTATTTCCCTCAACCTTTCTTCATATGACATTTCCCTGAGCTGTGGAACTAGCCTTGTCGCAAACCTTTGCACTTTGTGTGTGTGTGTGTGTGTGTGTGTGTGTGTGTGTGTGTGTGTGTGTGTGTGTTTGTGTGTGTGCTCACCTAGTTGTGGTTGCAGGGGTCGAGTCATAGCTCCTCTGTGTGTGTGTGTGTGTGTGTGTGTGTACTTATCTAGTTGTACTCACCTAGTTGTGGCTGCAGGGGTCGATTCATAGCTCCTGGCCCCGCCTCTTCACTGGCCGCTACTGGGTCTCTCTCCTTTCGCCATGAGCCTTATCATACCTCTTCTTAAAGCTATGAATGGATCCTGCCTCCACTACATCGCTTCCCAAACTATTCCACTTCCCGACCACTCTGTGACTGAAGAAATACTTCCTAACATCCCTGTGATTCATCTGAGTCTTCAACTTCCAGCTGTGCCCCCTTGTTGCTGTGTCCCATCTCTGGAACATTCTGTCTCTGTCCACCTTGTCAATTCCTCTCAGTATTTTATATGTCGTTATCATGTCCCCCTTACTCTCCTGTCCTCCAATGTCGTCAGGTCGATTTCCCTTAACCTCTCCTCGTAGGACATACCCCTTAGCTCCGGGACTAGTCGTGTTGCAAACCTTTGCACTTTCTCTAGTTTCTTTGTGCTTGGCTAGGTGTGGGTTCCAAACTGGTGCTGCGTACTCCAGTATGGGCCTAACGTACACAGTGTACAGGGTTCTGAACGATTCCTTGTTAAGATGTCGAAATGCTGTTCTTAGGTTTGCTAGGCGCCCGTATGCTGCAGCAGTTATTTGGTTGATGTGCGCCTCAGGAGATGTGCCTGGTGTTATACTCACCCCAAGATCTTTTTCCTTGGGTGAGGTTTGTAGTCTCTGGCCCCCTAGACTGTACTCCGCCTGCGGTGTTCTTTGCCCTTCCCCAATCTTCATGACTTTGCACTTGGTGGGGTTGAACTCCAGGAGCCAATTCCTGGACCAGTCCTGCAGCCTGTCCAGATCCCTTTGTAGTTCTGTCTGGTCCTCGTCCGATTGAATCCTTCTCATCAACTTCACATCATCTGCAAACAGGGACACTTCAGAGGTTATTCCTTCCGTCATGTCATTCATAAATACCAGAAAAAGCACCGGTCCTAGAACTGACCCCTGTGGAACCCCACTCGTCACAGACGCCCACTCTGACACCTCTCCACGTACCATGACTCGCTGCTGTATTCCTGACAGGTATGTGTGTGTGTGTGTGTGTGTGTGTGTGTGCAGAAAGACAAGCCTGGCAAGAATACTAACACATGATCACATACGCAAGCTTTCACCACACTCAGATACACAGATATATTCTTTTGGTCTGTGTATTTTAAAATAGAGAACCATTTCAATGCACTTTTACTCTCCAGACTTGAATATTGATGCATACTAACAGCCTATTTAAGGAAGGTGAAACTACGGATCTGGAGAATGTTCAGAGAACTTTCACTTCTGATATAAATTCAAACACTTAAATTTTTGGGAACTCTTAAAATCCACCAGACTACTTTCTGGAACCTAGCGAGACGGATACAGTATAATCTTGACTTGTTAAATACTGGAGGACCTGGTTCCAGATCTACACACTGAAATTGCTCCTTACGAGAAAGAAGTTAGCCTCACGGTCACTCGGTGAGAGTGTAAGTAAAAATCACCTAGTTATATTATACAGGAACAGAGCTGTATGCTCATCATGTCCCGCTTTCAGCTTTAGCTTATTATATAGAAGTATTTTGTTCATAAGTTTCCAGTGTTTATAGTACCTTTTACTTACCATTTAAGAATTTTAGCATTCCTATAACTGAAGAAATATTAATAGTGTCCATATATTGCCACTCTTTGTTCACTCGTTGGTTGATACACGTGTGTGTGAATGAGTAGAGCGAGGGATGGTTCTAGTATACAAACCACCATCAGCAACTGCGGAGGAATTCACAGAGCAGTTAAAGAAGATAGATAGCTATCTGGATAGGCTAGAGAATCCCACCCCAAACATTTTAATCCTTGGAGATTTTAATCTCCCTCATGTAAAATGGAAGATGAGGCACCATAATGTTATACCAGAAATAACTCCTGGAAGCACCCTGGCTCAACAGGCACATACCAGGGAACTAATGAGGCTTTGTGAAAAGTACTCACTAAACCAACAGATAATTGATCTCACTAGAAATGAAAATACCCTGGATTTGATATTCACAAACAACGAGGAATTAATCAGAGACATAACAGTTACAAAAACAATATACTCTGATCATAACATCATAGAAGTTCAAACTAGTATTAACTCAGGGTTAGGAACTGCGACACTAATGTTAGAGACGGAATGTTCAGTAAGTTTAATTTTAATAACCATAGAATTGACTGGGAAAAAATAAACCAAGAGCTATCAGACATATCATGGGAATCAGACATGAGCACCCTAAATCCCCAACAGTGCCTAGAGAAGCTGAATACAGAAGCATACAAGGTATGTATGAAACACGTACCATTGAGGAAACCCCGAAGAAGATCAGATATATAGAGAGAGCGTAGGAGATGGTACAGGAGAAGAAAACGGGTTACTGAATTGCTGAAAAACACAGTTATGTTGCAACAGAGGAGAGATAGCCTTAACCGAGAGATCACGGAATTAGAGCACAAACTTAAGATGTCATACCTGACAGAAGAAGTACAAAGGGAACAAAGAGCCATACAGGATATTGCAAGAAACCCAAAATATTTCTACTCCTATGCAAAATCCAAGCTAAGAACTACCTGTAGAATTGGACCATTATTGAGAGGAGATTCGTATACGGACGATGAACAGGAAATGAGTGAAATTCTAAAAGAACAGTATGAGTCAGTGTTCAGCAACCCACTAAATGACAGCAAGGTAGAAAATGCAGAAATATTTTTCACTCCAGCAGAAGGCTGCGCAGACCACCTAACCGACATTAGTACAAATCCCATATATTTCGAAAAAGAAATGGCCAACATGCCCACTCACTCAGCACCTGGACCAGATTCATGGAATGCTTTATTTATAAAGCAGTGCAAAGTACCATTAGCAAGAGCCCTTAGTATTCTTTGGAGAAAAAGCTTAGATCTAGGTGAAATTCCAGAGGCCTTAAAGAGTGCAGACATAGCTCCTTTGCATAAGGGAGGTAGTAGAGCACTAGCTAAAAATTACAGACCAGTAGCCCTCACTTCTCACATCATAAAAATCTTTGAAAGAGTGATGAGACGGCAGATTACAAAGTTCATGGACCAGCACAACCAACATAACCCGAACCAGCATGGCTTTAGAGCGGGTCGATCATGCCTGTCACAGCTGCTGAACCATTATGACAGAATTACGGAGGCATTGGAGGACGACCAAAACGCAGATGTGATTTACACAGATTTTGCAAAGGCGTTTGACAAATACGATCATGGAGTGATAGCGCACAAAATGAGGGCCATAGGCATTACGGGAAGGTAGGCAGATGGATTTTGAGTTCCTAACACAAAGAACACAAAAAGTAGTAGTGAACAGGGCAAGATCCAGCATCAGCGAGGTCAAAGCTCAGTGCCCCAAGGCACTGTCCTGGCACCTCTGCTGTTTCTCATCCTCATAGCAGACATAGATAAAACACCCAGCACACTTTTGTATCATCATTTGCAGATGACACTAAAATAAGCATGAAAGTCACTACGGTAGAGGACACTGAAAAATTACATGAGGACATAAGCAGGGTCTTCCAATGGGCAGTGGAGAACAACATGACGTTCAATGGTGATAAGTTTCAGCTGCTTAGGTATGGAAAAATGAAGAACTCAAAAGGAACACTATATACAAAACGCAAGAGGGTCACCACATAGAACGAAAGGAACACGTAAAGGACTTGGGAATAATTATGTCTGCTGATCTGTCGTTTAAAGACCATAACAAGACAAAGATCACAACAGCCAGGAAGATGACGGGTGGGTATTGAGAACTTTCAAAACAAGGGAAATAATGCCGATGGTGACACTATTCAAATCGCTAGTGCTCCCTCACTTAGAATACTGCTCAGTGCTGACGGCCCCGTTCAGGGCAGGAGAAATAGCAGAGCTGGAACAAATCCAGAGATCGTTTACGGCTCACATTGAGCCATTGAAACATCTAAATTATTGGGAACGCCTTCAAGTCTTGAACATGTACTCATTGGAGCGGAGGAGAGAGATACATGATAATATATACATGGAAAGTACTTGAGGGCCTGGTCCCAAATCTGCACACTGCCATAACAACATACTGGAGTGAGAGATATGGGAGAAAGTGTAAAATAAACCCAGTGAGGAGCAGGGGTGTGGTGGGGACAATACGGGAGCACTGTATTAACATCCGGGGTCCCAGACTATTCAACATCTTACCAGAAGATATCCGAAACACGGCTGGAACCAGTGTAGAAGCCTTCAAGAGGAAACTGGACAAATATCTTCACCAGGTGCCAGATCAACCAGGCTGTGATGGATATGTGGGGCAGCGGGCCTCCAGCAGCAACAGCCTGGTTGACCAGGCAAGCACCAGACGAGCCTGGCCCATGGCCGGGCTCAGAGAGTAGATACTCTCGAAACTCTTCAAAGGTATTCTCACGTATATTGATAAAATATTGACATCTCCCGCTTTTACTTTTACATTTTTGCCCCATTGACGGAGATAACTTATTGCACACTGCTACATACTGTGCAGGAAGAGCAACATAATTCTGCAAGTGACCAAATAAATGAGACGAAAGAATATTTCTGGACCTGTCTGTGAAGTTAGTGTCACTTCCACGGCTCAGATTTTACATGAACTTTACGAGTTAACGCTACCTGAAGGTTCATTAACATGGCTTTCATGTTTACAGTTGTTAATAATGTTCGAAGGCTTATACAGCAGTGAAGACGCAGTAATATTCCAAAGATAATTAAGTAACATGGAAGTGTTTGATGTAACATATATTATAATTGAACTTTCTATATCAAAGTTGGATTCGTCTCTTAGGAAGAAAATTATGTAATTGGAAATGTCTATGTAGAAGTTTGGTCACGTTATACTTGTTTTTAATACAGTTTTGGTCATATGGAGATGGAAATCTTTAGCTCAAGATCTTTCACACACTGTGCGTCGTCAGAAGCTATGCAATGTTGCAAGGCTGGCAACAGATAGTCGGGGAAAAAAAATTTCTATGAGGCAAGGCAGAAGCGTAAAGCGTTCGGCCATGTCACAGACTAGTGTACTTGCCGTCCGCTCCTCAACCATCTACACCCGTCCCCCTCTCTCTCCCAATGCAGGCGACGCTCTTATTCACTCAGCCATAGCAGTAGCTTGAATCCATGCTTGAGGCTCACTGATGTGCCTGAGCTGGGAAAGAAACATGGCTTGTGAACCAGGCTGCCCGGCTTTTGAGGCATTTGTGGCCGAGTGGATAAGAGCATCACCTGGGAACTTTGCCCATCTCCCAGTTGTGGTATCGAGCCTACTGACTGTGCTCTTTGTGTGTGTGTGTATATATATATATCGTGCCGAATAGGTAAAACTGGTTAATTAGCAAGAACTCATTAAAAATTAAGTCCTTTCTAAAATTTTCTCTTATATGTTTAAAGATATATATTTTTCAATTATGTTAATGTAAAAATTAATAATTTTGTATTAGAAAACTTACCTAGCCTTATTATAACAAGCTCAGTTTAATTTAGCCTAATGCAACTAAATATATTTTAGATAAGTTTACAAATGAATAATAAACACAATGACATATGTATATTTTTTTTCGTTAGGTTCAGGATGATTTTTGCGAAATTATTGCATACAAAATTTTCGCTTGCCTTATTCGGCAAGAAGAGCATTGTTAATTAAGCCAAAATAGCAAGTTTTACCTATTGCAATATATATATATATATATATATATATATATATATATATATATATATATATATATATATATATATATATATATATATATATCGTATATGTATATTGTGTGTGTGTGTGTGTGTGTGTGTGTGTGTGTGTGTGTGTGTGTGTGACATTTACACCCCACCGGAGCAAGACATAAATATCATGGTTCCTTAGTCCTGTCGGTCATTTACGCCACATTTCTCGCGTGAGCTGGCATAGATTCTGTCAGATATATTTTTTAGACTAAACACTGAATATTGTCTTCAGGTTGTGATATTATCGCAGTGAGTCGTGGGGAAATTTTTTTGAAGAACACAAGAGCGTTGGTATCTACGCGCACTGCTTAAGAGGCGCCTGAGTTTCCCCGTCTCCTAATATCATGTTTATTTTTCCCTAATAATCTACCTTGTCCATAATTATTATCGCATTTGCTTTGTCTGCTTTCGTAAGGTGAAGTCTATGATCTTTCATTCATTTGTGGACAATTTTGTTGTAGAGGTCAGACCTCTGCAACACAATTGTCCTCAAAGATTTGTTAAGTTATACCATGAATTAAGGAAAGATCCTGGACTTCACCTTACGAAAGCACACAAAGCAAATGCGATAGTAATTATTGACAACTTAGATTATAGGGAAAAAATAACATATTATTAGAAGACAGGGAAACTGACGTGCCCCTTAGTTGAAAGACTGGCTGTTGCATAACAGATGTTGGCTGCGGCTTACAGAGTAGAGCAGCTGCGCACTGCTAATGTAACTTATCTTGCCAAATAATTAAAAATATTTCTGGCAACTCTGCAGTACTCTTCCTCTTCCCTCCCGGTGTTCTTACTGCTAAGCCACTCTGCCGCCCTGAAATTCATGTCATCTACATGAAAATGATTGTTACTTACGAGTAAGTAATGCAAGTTGGCTGTGTTTGCTGCTGTGTGCTGTGCCGGGAGGCAATAAAGGGGTGTGTTGCACCACCCAGCAGGGTAGAACATGCTTGGCACGGCTAGATATATGCGGTGTACTGTAGAGGATGTTTGGTGCTGGCTCTAGTGAGGTGGGGAAGAGGCTGGTTGCCTCATACAACCAGGACACAGGCCGCCACTAACTTTTGGTTACGGGTAATTGAACTTGGCTTTGTTCGGCCCGCTGCCTGGTCTTCTTGGCCCACCCCCTCCTCTTGCAACCCTGGCAGGAAAGGCAGTATTGTTTTGAAGGGAGGGGAGGGAAGTTGGTGGTAGGGGAGCTAGAAGGGATTGTGCTGGTGGTGGTTGTAGGGGAACCAGAAGAGATTGATGCAGTGTTGGTAGGGGAGCCAGAAGAGATTGTTGTGGTGGTGGCACATGATGGTGTTGTAGTAGGTAGGTAACCATGGGCTGAGATGTGGTGGTGCATCACTGTTAATGCACCTTGAGGCAATAAAGTAATATTTTGTGGTGTGGGCTCCCACACCACAACTCTCACCTGAGTGTAACAAGAATGACTTCTTAACTAGCCATTCTACTTAACTAGCTATTCTAATCATGTACTAGTCATACAGTAACGGACTAGGCATTCCAGTTATGAACTAGTCATTCTAGTAATGGACTAGTTATTCCAGTCAAACTAGTCATTCCAATCAACTAGCCACTACAGTTATTAATATTATTAATTGTAAACTCGTTTAAAGTACAAAGTGTTGAGGACGTAAGTTGTCTTAGGGAAATTAGCGTCGACTATATTATAAAGCAACACTACTACCCTCACTGTAGTAAGAGAGAGGAGACTAACAAAACATCTGACCTACTGGGAACACGTCAAAACACTTGAAATGTGCTATCTGCTACGGAGAAAAAATACTTGATAATATGTAAATGGAAGATATTTGATGGTGATATTCCCCCATATTCACATTGCAATGGCAACTTTGTGAAGGTTGAGATACGCGAGGATATGTAAACTAAATTTAGTGAAAAGCAGCAGCGTCATGGGAAGAGTTATAGAACACGATTCAACATTCTACCAGAAGATATAACAAGTATTACCGGAACAAAGGTAAGGGTTTTCATAGGAAAACTGGACCTCTCCTTGAGACAAGTGACAAATCAGCCAGTTTGTGATTGCTATGCAAGCCTGCGGAACGCTGGTAGAAAGAGCCTGGCTAAACAAGACTCAGTGATGTAGCCTGACCTTAAACGGGGCTTCGAGAGTAAAAGAACCTACCCCTGGAGGATGTTCCGGGGATCAACACCCCCGCTACCCAGTCCTTAGCCAGGCCTTTCGGTGGCTCAGTGCCTGATCAACCAGGCCATAGGTACATCCTCAAGTTCCTCAGAGACGAAATTCGACCTAACAAACAATAGTTTGTGAGCTCGACACTGTAACCATTTTATCACCATGCTTGCATAAGTTGATTCTGGACTCTGCTAAGATCGTGTAGAAACTGACGCTCTTCAACAAGTTGGAAAACGAGCAGTGAATTTGGAGACGGATGCGGTAAGGCCAAAACTCTAGTTACTGTTAGTGACTTCTTGTCAAAATGATATTGGTTTTCTAGTAACTTGTATTAAAGTAATATTTTAAGGAGCCTTTATTCCCCAGAAACTTGCAGGAGAGAAAGTTTTGGGTTGCAGGTGGTATTGTGAGAGGTTGGATCCTTATGGTGAACTATACTTTGGATATACCCGTGACGCGGTGCACTAAGTTTGGTATACCGTCTTATTTACTGAGATGAATGTGAGCCTGGCAGGGTAACTTTCCCTCCAGGTATTGAAAGATTTTGGTGTACCAGTGCATGATGTATTAGTGTGGTGCGGCTGCTAGCTATATGTGCCCATTTCCACACACCCCTTACATCTCCCACACACCCTTTACATCTCCCACACATCCTTACGTCTCCCACACATCCATACATCTCCCACACACCCTTTACATCTCCCACACACCCTTTACATCTCCCACACACCCTTTACATCTCCCACACATCCATACATCTCCCACACATCCTTACATCTCCCACACATCCATACATCTCCCACACATCCATACACTTCCCACACTCATCCAACGCACCCCTATGTATTTCCCAAGACCTCCTATAACCTCCCCTTCTCTCTCTCTCTCTCTCTCTCTCTCTCTCACACACACACACACACACACACACACACACACACACACACACACACCACTAGTAACAATTATAATAACATTAAAAACAATATTAGTGTAATTCTTTATAAATGACTGGCCATTTAAAATAACTCTGTCATAATATATAAACACTGTGAAGTCATTGACTTAGGCAAAAAAATAATAAAATAGCTCGTACAGAGGAAAATATAAGGGTAAATGTCAACACACATACTATAAGCATAAAAAAAAACAATAATATTTGCAATTTTAATGAAAACGTTATATTATTATGGTTGCAATAAAAAATAGTTTTCAAATTGATCCAGGTAGACTTTTTTTATGAGAAAACTGTGCCACTACTCGTGCCGGGTCTGCTAGGTTGTGATGACTGTGTGAGCCTGCTGGCTGCTACCACCAACAGTCTCTTTGACCAGACCAGTCAGCGGGGAAGTTCGGCCTCAGGTCGGGTTGCTAGAGTTGAAGAACCCTTGAAACGGGTCACAGGTATGTTATGGTAATGATTACGGGGAACATTATACTGATAATCTCGAGACTTAAGAAGAACTATACATTACGCCAAATTAACTTAAACAGACGCTGTACCATGCTGCCATGGATGTGAACCAGCTGGCCGCCAGCAACAACAACCTGGTTGACCAGGCAAGCACCAGACAAGTCTAGCCCAGGGCCGGCCTGCGGAAGTAGGAAAACTCTCGGAGCCCATCAAAGGTATATCAAGGGTAAGCTTGTGGGCTGCTGGTTTAAAAGGAACGACCATTAGTGATAGCTGAACCTGGTTGTTTAAGGCTACAGTTGTCAGTGACTGTTATAGTTATAGTGACTGTTGTAACGGTGTGTTGACATATTTGCGACTGTTGAGTGTGCTAGGCTGGATACTACTAGCCAGGGCCGCTATTAGAGAGATCAGAGTGCAGGTTATAAGATCTGGTACGTAATAATGGCGATCATCACCCTAAGTAATAAGAATCATTAGAAAATCGTTATTAGGTATTTGTGTGACGTGCCGCCCACTGCTGGCCTTAATGACCTGGAAACTAATTAAACGATCATGGACTTTGGCCCATGGGTTTTAGGCTTAGTGCTGATGGTCGGACTTGTTAATAACACTAGCAATCAGCAGCACCATTAGGCTTGGTGCTAATTGAATCTGTTAATGGTACCAGCAGTTATTACCACCCATCAGGCTTGGTGCTGATGCGTCAACCTGTTAATGGCACCAGCAGTTACAAGCATCCACCAGTTATGTTAATGGGGGCACAATAAGTAAACACTGTATCAACATCGTGGGCCCGGAATGTTTAACACTACCAGAACATGTTACAAACACTGCCGCAACAAGTGTCGAAGTTTTTAAGAGGAAATTGGACACGTACCTCCGTCAAGTGCCAGATCAAGCAGGCTGTGACGGATATGTGGGCCAGCGGGCCGCCGGCAGTACCAGCCTGACTGATTAGGCTAGCACCAGACAAGCCTGGCCCAGGGCCGGGCTACAAGAGTAGGAAAGCTCTCGAAACACTTCAAAGGTATATCAAGGGGATAATGATTTGTTAATGGCACTAGCATTTAATTAATAGTTTTGAGGCTTGTGTGTCCCAAGGCGCGGTACTTGCCCCACTTCTCATTCTCATTTCTGACAGTTACATCAATCATTACACTGTACCATCCTTTGCAAACGATCCTAAAATTTGTATGAAAGTGGGATCCATAGAAAAGACAGGAAGAATTCAAGCTGATATATACCAAGTTTTCCAGTGGGCCACTGACAGTAATATAATGTTCAGTGAGGACAAATTTCAGTTATTTCGTCACAGAAGAATGGAGGAAATAAATACAAATTCGGAGTACAAGACAAATTACAACCACTCAATAGAAAGCAAGTCAAATGTGAGAGAGAACAACTGATAACAAATATAACAACGCTGATGACATAACTGGCAATAACATTTATACCAGTAATAACACTTTTTGCACTGATAACACTTTTAACAACAAAAATACGAAAATTACAGCAAGAACAAAAATAATTATAAAAATAACCACAGCAAGAACAACAATAACTAACTAGACAAGAGTGTGAAGTACCAAACTGTGTAAGTGTCATACGAGATATTGACAGATTCTTATGTACCTCATAAGTGTCATGTAACTCACTCACTTCCCCGACTGACGAGTGCGTTTTACCTTCAAGAGTTACTTGAAGATCATTAGTCTTGTTAGCCATAAAGTCCTCGATGAGGATCAATGAAACTTAACTTGTCAAAGTCGCGGTCCGCCTCAGCTGCGCTGCATCACCGTAGGAAGGCAGCCTTCTTAGAGAAGGCAAAATCACGGTATGAGCCACCGCTCCTCTAACGGAGGTCACGGAAATTTTACAGAAATTTAGTAGGAACCATTGCATAGGCTTTAGCACTGCTGACTTAGTCATAATCCAGGCCCCTCCCAGTGGATCAGGACCTGATCAACCAGACTGTTACTGCTGGCCGCATGTAGTCCAACGTACGAACCACAGTCCGGCTGGTCAGGTACTAAGTATCTATCCAGCTCCCTCTTAAAGGCAGCCAGGGTCTATTGATAACCTTATGCCTGGTGGGAGGCTGTTGAACAGTCTTGGGGCCCGGACACTTTTTGTGTTTTCTCTTAGTGTATGTTGCATCGTCTGTCAAGTCTCTTGCTTTCATAGGGAGTGATTTATGTGTGCAGATTAGGGACCAGTCCCTCCAGGATCATATGGTGCAAGATATATCCAATGAAGAGCAGGCGAGTGTTAAGGGACCACGACTCTTCACCTTCCCTGCGTACATAAGGGGGATGATGACCAACAAACCCCTAGCTGTCTTCAAGGAGGAACTCGACAGATTCCTCAAAGCAGTTCCTGATCAGCAGGGTTGTGTTGCATACGTTGGACTGCGGGCACTAACAGCTTGACTAATCAAGCCAACAACCAGGAGGCTTTATTAACCCCCGGAGGTCACCCCTCCGGCAGCGGGAGCGGTGACCTCCGAAAGCGACTCCAAATAAACTCTGAAGCATAAAAAATAAGGTAAATGAATAAAAATGAGAAAAATAAAGCAATTTAAGTTTGTCAGAATAGTGTTGATATTAAGCTCACTTTCATATATATCAGAGTTAATATAATTAATGTTAATAAACTATCATTTTTATTATAATTTGCAATGGTTAGGCTTAACGAAAATGTTTATTAACGTTTTAAATAGATTTTTTTGAAGTGCTTCTCAGTCAGGCAAGAGTGAGTCAGGCATCAGTGAGTCAAGTCTCACATTCAGACATTTCCTGCATCATGGACAGGCTTAGTGAGAATTTTTCCCTACCCCCCTTCCCCACATGTTTCGCTCGTTAACAAATCCCCATAGTGAGCAAAATGTCGTTACTTAAAAGAAAAGTTAGTGTACTCTTTGTGTACACATAGTTCCCTCAAGACCAATGTAAAACGAAATGTAACATACTTAAAGTATACCTGGACCTAGCTTCGTGTACATGTACACACAGTCTAAATAAATAACATCTTAGGCATACAATAGTTCATTACGTAGATTTAACGTAGATTTAACGTAGATTTAACCCAGTGAAACCCAAAGGATTGGAAAACATATGCAACATCTGCTGGGTATCTTTGAAACATGCTCCTGTGTTACATGTGTCTAATTCGTTATCTTGTCGGTATTGCATAACAGTATTGTAACGATACCTCTAAATTAAATAGTATGCTATGTTATAAATATGTCGTGGTAAAGGCAAGCCTAACATTATGTTCCCATGCATTTTAAAATGCATATTTACCCCCTAACTTGACATTTTTGTGGCGAGGCTAGCGGGGCGCGTCCACTATATTATATATACTCAGGGAGAAAGTAAACACTGGCCTGTCTTACTACTTATTTTTGGGAGGAGAAAGATTCATTGTTTTAGTTTATTTTATAAAAAAAATTTCCCTTGGTGTTGACGGGTATTTGTTGAGGGCACCGGGGTGAGCGGTGGGGAAGGGGGTGGGGCACGTCCTGAGAGAGAGACACACACACAGACATACACACACATACATACACACACATACTTACACACACATACTTACACACACATACATACACACATAGACATACGACATAATAACACACAGACATACACACATACACACACATACATACACAGACATACACACACAGACATACACACACAGACATACACACACAGACATACACACACAGACAGAAAAGAGGCATTAAACTATAGACCGGTGTCACTTACATGTATAGTGTGCAAAGTCCTGGAGAAAATCATCAGGAAAAGAATGGTGGAGCACCTTGAGCGGAACAGGATAATAAACACCAGACAGCACGGATTCCGGGAAGGCAAATCCTGTGTAACAAACCTCCTAGAGTTCTATGATAAAGTAACAGAGGTAAGGCAAGAGAGAGAAGGGTGGGTTGATTGCATTTTCCTGGACTGCAGGAAGGCCTTCGACACAGTTCCTCACATGAGATTAGTAAAGAAGTTGGAAGAACAAGCATGTATAACAGGAAGGGCACTGGAATGGATCAGGGAATACCTCACAGGGAGGCAACAACGGGTCATGGTGCGTGATGAGGTATCACAGTGGGCGCCTGTGACGAGCGGCGTACCGCAGGGGTCAGTCCTAGGACCAGTGTTATTCTTGGTATATGTAAACGACATGACGGATGGATAGACTCAGAAGTGTCTCTGTTCGCAGATGATGTGAAATTAATGAGGAGAATCACATCGGAAGAGGACCAAGCAGGACTTCAAACAGACCTGGACAAGCTTGACATCTGGTCTAGCAACTGGCTTCTCAAATTCAATCCCACCAAATGCAAAGTCATGAAGATCGGAGAAGGACAAAGAAGACCGCTGACAGAGTACAGGCTAGGTGGACAAGGGCTACAAACCTCGGCAAAGGAGAAAGACCTTGGGGTGAGTATAACGCCAAGTACGTCTCCGGAGGCACACATCAACCAGATAACTGCGGCAGCATATGGGCGACTGGCAAACCTAAGATTAGCGTTCCGTTACCTAAACAAGGAATCGTTCAAGACACTGTACACCGTGTACGTCAGGCCCATACTAGAATATGCAGCACCAGTCTGGAACCCACACCTGGTCAAGCACGTAAAGAAACTAGAGAAAGTGCAAAGGTTTGCGACAAGGCTAGTTCCACAACTCAGGGTCTGTCCTATGAAGAAAGGTTGAGGGAAATAGGACTAACAACACTGGAGGAAAGAAGGGTCAGAGGAGACATGATAACGACATACAAAATACTGCGGGGAATCGACAAGGTAGACAGGGACAGGATGTTCCAGAGAGGGAACACAGAAACAAGGGGACACAACTGGAAGCTGAAGACTCAGATGAGTCAAAGGGATGTTAGGAAGCATTTCTTCAGCCACAGAGTAGTCAGGAAGTGGAATAGTCTAGAGAAAGATATAGTGGAGGCAGGAACCATACATAGTTTTAAGACGAGGTATGATAGAGCTCATGGAGCAGGGAGAGCAGAGACCCAGTAGCGGACAGCGAAGAGGCGGGGCCAGGAGCTGAGTCTCGACCCCTGCAACCACAATTAGGTGAGTACAATTAGGTGAGTACAGACATACACACACAGACATACACACACACACACAGACAGGTGCTGAGTCTCGACCCCTGCAACCACAATTAGGTGAGTACACACACACACACACATACACGACAGTGCAGAGGCGGGGCCAGGAGCTGAGTCTCGACCCCTGCAACCACAATTAGGTGAGTACAATTAGGTGAGTACATATAAAGCACATGGCGCAGGGAGAGTGACCCAGTAGCGGCCAGTGAAGAGGCGGGGCCAGGAGCTATGACTCGACCCCTGCAACCACAACTAGGTGAGTACACACACACACACACACACAACCACAACAAGCACGGAGACTTAATAATTAAACTGCAAGAACTTTCATGATTTCTTCACCAGAAATTGATTATATATATATATATATATATATATATATATATATATATATATATATATATATATATATATATATATATATATATATCATTCGTTGCCCCGAAATAAGGTAAAAACTGGTCAATTAGCAAGAACTCATTTAAAATTAAATCCCTTCTAAAGTTTTCTCTTGTACGTTTAAAGATAGTATATTTTTTTCATTTATGTTAATGTAAAAATTAATAATTTTGTACAAAAAGAACCTTAGAAAACTTACCTAACCTTATTATAACAAGCGCAAATTAATTTAGTCGTGTCCAACTAAATATATTTTAGATAAGTTTACAATAACCTAATAATAAACAAACACAATGAAATATATATTTTGGTTAGGTTCAGAATGATTTTTGCGAAATTATTGCATACACAAATTTTTGCTTACCTTATTCGGCAAGATCATTGCTATTTAAGCCAAAATCGGCGAAAATTTGTGTATGCAATAATTACGCAAAAATCATTCTGAATCTAACGAAAAAAAAATCATTGTGTTTGTTACATTTGAATGTTGTTAAGATAATTAATTACATGAAGTGTGAATACAGCGAGTATTGTGCAATTATTACTCTCTTAGTGTTTTCGTGGACTCCCCGACGACTGTCACATTATTGATGATATCCAGTACCGTCAAGTTGATGAATAAGACTCATTTGTAACACTTGGGTTTCGTTATTGCGGAAAGGTTTCCTTTGTACAACAGCAGGCTTCTTCAGTAGGTTACAAGTGAAATCAGCAGTGCAAGTAGTAGACGAACTGACTGATTACGTCAGTATTATTGTTGCTACTACTGCGTCCAGTGCTGTTTTCATCTCTATCCTACTGAAGAATCCTGTCATATCTTATTCATCCCTGACTAGTATCCTTCTTGTAACTATTACGGTCATGTTACCTTTGATATACCTTTGAAGAGTTTCGAGAGTATCTACTCTCTGAGCCCGGCCATGGGCCAGGCTCGTCTGGTGCTTGCCTGGTCAACCAGGCTGTTGCTGCTGGAGGCCCGCTGCCCCACATATCCATCACAGCCTGGTTGATCTGGCACCTGGTGAAGATATTTGTCCAGTTTCCTCTTGAAGGCTTCTACACTGGCTCCAGCCGTGTTTCGGATATCTTCTGGTAAGATGTTACATAGTCTGGGACCCCGGATGTTAATACAGTGCTCCCGTATTGTCCCCACCGCACCCCTGCTCCTCACTGGGTTTATTTTACACTTTCTCCCATATCTCTCACTCCAGTATGTTGTTATGGCAGTGTGCAGATTTGGGACCAGGCCCTCAAGTACTTTCCATGTATATATTATCATGTATCTCTCTCTCCTCCGCTCCAATGAGTACATGTTCAAGACTTGAAGGCGTTCCCAATAATTTAGATGTTTCAATGGCTCAATGTGAGCCGTAAACGATCTCTGGATTTGTTCCAGCTCTGCTATTTCTCCTGCCCTGAACGGGGCCGTCAGCACTGAGTTGAATTCTGTAAGCAAACAGAAGAGGAAAAACTTTCCTAAATAGAAAAGGTCTTAAGAGAAGAGAGTCTAAGGGCGAAGTAGGTTGCATCTTAGCTAAGGAAGGACTCAGTTTAAATTAGCCATTCTGTTTGACTTGCTGGATTATACTGGTTTAATAAACCTTCGTGGCTAATTAACCTTTAAGGATACAGTAGCTTGAATGTTTGCACGACACAAGGTTAGCCGAATTGTGGAAAGAGGAGGCCAGGAATTGGATGTGTGTATGCGCGCGCGACACATCCTCCTAAAGCACATGTCGGTATTTTACTGACCGAAGACCGTTGGTAAGGCGACTGTGACACTTAACAAATTTGAACGTTAATAGTTTAGTGTCATACTTTCTTAGTCAATGATGACCCTTTTTAAATCACTTCCTCAGCCATTGATGGCCCTTTTTAAATCACTTCCTCAGCCATTGATGGCCCTTTTTAAATCACTTGTTCTCTCTAGGCTGGAATACTGCTGTACATTAACATTTCCATTCAAAGCAGGTGAAATTGCAGATCTAGAGAATGTACAGAGAACCTTTACTGCACATATAAATTCCGTCAAACACCTTAACTACTGGGAACGCTTGTAAGCACTTTACTTGTACTCGCTGGAACGCAGGCGAGAGGGATATATCATAATCTACACTTGGAAAATCCTAGGAATGGTCCCTAATCTGCACCCAGAAATCACTCCCTACGAAAGTAAAAGACTGGGCAGACAGTGCAACATACCCCCATTGAAAAGTAGGGGCGTCATTGGTACACTAAGAGAAAACACAATAAGTGTCCGGGGTCCAAGACTGTTCAACATCTTCCCACCAGGTATAAGGGGAATTACCAACAGACCCCTGGTTGTCTTCAAGAAGGAGCTGGACAGATACCTAAAGTCAATGCTGTATTAGCCGGGCTGTGGTTCGTATGTTGGACTGCGTGCAGCCAGCAGTAACAATCTCGTAAGCTCCTCTCTTCTATGTGCGGGTTATTTGTGTATAGTAACAATCTGGTTGATCAGGCCCTAATCCACCGGGAGGCCTGGTGGTGAACCAGGCCGCGGGGGCGTTGATCTCCGGAATACCCTCCAGGTAGACTGTACAAGTAAGTCTTCTTGATGTTTTTTAGGTCGCGCATCGTGTTTGGCCTTTGTCATTATTGCATTTGTTGGTGTTAATGTATGTTATAATTGTTGAATATGGTTAATTTGCTTTAACCCAACCTAAATAACATATAAAATTAGTTTAAGTATATAAAGTAAAGCAAAACACGTTGATTTTATGAGGATAAGAGAATTTGGTTTAAGCATATAAAATAAAGCCAACAAGCCATACCACGGTTAGGGTTCGAACCCGCGATCAGAGAGTCTCAAAACTCCAGACCGTCGCGTAAGCCACTGGGCCAGCTAGCTTCAATAAGATTCATCCAACTAGGTATATTTCTACACCATAGGAAGGTTAGCATAGGCACCACTGCGTTCGTCACGGCCATGCTAGTGGGAGATTCGTCTGTAAAAACTTGCATTTGTGGACACAGTGATGCCTCTGCTAACCTTCCTATGGTGTAGAAATATACCTAGTTGGATGAATCTTATTGAAGTTAGCTGGCCCAGTGGCTTACGCGACGGTCTGGAGTTTTGAGACTCTCTGACCGCGGGTTCGAACTCCACCCGTGGTATGGTTTGTTTGCAATCGTGTCATTACGATTTCGTGAGTAAAGCCAACAAGGTTGGGCTTGTGCTACCTGGAAAGTACTCGAGGGCCTGGTCCCAAATCTGCACACTGCCATAACAACTTACTGGAGTGAGAGATATGGGAGGAAGTGTAAAATAAACCTAGTGAGGAGCAGGGGTGCGGTGGGCACAATAAGGGAACACTGTATCAACATCCGGGGTCCCAGACTATTCAACATCTTACCAGAAGATGTCAGAAACACGGCTGGAACAAGTGTAGAAGCCTTTAAGAGGAAACTGGACAAGTATCTTCACTAGGTGCCAGATCATCCTGGCTGTGATGGATATATGGGGCAGCGGGCCTCCAGCAGCAACAGCCTGGTTGACCTTTGATATACCTTTGAAGAGTTTCGAGAGTTTATCTACTCTCTGAGCCCGGAAATGGGCCAGGCTCGTCTGGTGCTTGCCTGGTCAACCAGGCTGTTGCTGCTGGAGGCCCGCTGCCCCACATATCCATCACAGCCTGGTTGATCTGGCACCTGGGAAGATACTTGTCCAGTTTCCTCTTGAAGGCTTCTACACTGGTTCCAGCCGTGTTTCGGATATCTTCTGGCAAGATGTTGAATAGTCCGGGACCCCGGATGTTAATACAGTGTTCCCTTATTGTGCCCACCGCACCCCTGCTCCTCACTGGGTTTATTTTGCCTTTCCTCCCATATCTCTCACTCCAGTATGTTGTTATGGCAGTGTGCAGATTTGGGACCAGGCAAGCACCAGACGAGCCTGGCCCATGGCCGGGCTCAGAGAGTAGAGAAACTTGCGAAACTCTTCAACGGTATATCAAAGATATATACCTGCCTTCCCCACCTTCACTGGGTCACCGGGTTTCCGTGTTCGTGCACCACCTCACCCAGATACAGTAGCTGGCCCGTGTGTTGTCTAGTAGGTCGAGTAAGCAGCCAGCCGGCCGCCACTACCTGCCCTTGATAACCACACCTGAGGCCAGGCAGGCAGGGAGGGAGGGCCAGGTAGGCCAGAAGGTAGCCGTGCGAGGGAGGCTGGTGTGTGCTCTCTGTCAGAGATAAAGATAACAGGTATGGTGAAAATTCTTGAGAGCTGACCGAGCCAGGTTACTCTTACTAGTAATCATTGTGATATGTTAAATACTTCAGGGTTTTATAGCGTCTGGCAAATTGGGAGAAAAACAGGTTTGATTAGGGGAAGAAGAGGGTAGTTTTATTTTTTTAATTCCTTCACTATCAAGGCATTTCCTGTGAATAGTGTAATTGAATCAGAGGACCAGGGAGCATGAAGACAGGAATGTAATATATTAAGAAATATAAGACAGGAAAGGAGAATGTCCCGCAGTGTCAGGATAGGAAATAAAATTAATCCGTTCCAGATACCCAAAAGTATTAAAATAAAATATTTTTTTACAACATATAGACATTGGAATGATCAGGATGGCGAAGTAGCGGAGGCGTTATTAAATGTCTTATAACACGTGTACAAGACCTAAAAAGCTAGAATTTTGTAAAACCTGTCGAGAGTATTAGAAAAGCTGCAACTACAAGTGAATACATATAGGTAAGCACAATAAGGAAACATCTCTATATATTTTAGCTCGTACTGCCTCAACCTACCGGTCGGGTAGGGATGAGTGGGGGGGGGGGGTAGGTAATTGAGATAGGAAAGGCCTAAGGGTTGAGGGAGTTTGAAAAGAGAAATAAGTGGAAGTTTGCCTCAGTATGCCAGACGAGTCCCTTTAATGTAGTTTCAAGCGTGAGTTTACTCCATGTTTATTCTAACTTCGTTGCAGAATGGGAAAATTGGGAAGAAAGTTGTAGCTTAATAAGATACACCGAGAGAAAAAACACTGAGTTTAGAACCTTAACAAAGATGAGTTACTTTAACAGTAGCGGCGCTGCCAAGAACGTACAAGGACTCTTGTATTTTCAGATGCATATTTATTAGTTTACTACAGCGGCCAAGTAATTTGAAAGTTGCAGCATCGGTCTAGCGTGACAAGCAACGTAAAAGAAAACCAAGGTAGGAGACGCAAATATGTGTACACAGTTGAATAATGTGTGGAGGGAGGAACTGGACGGGATCAATGGAAGCAGTGGTGGTGAAGGTGGTGGTGGTGGCGCTGATGGTTGGGACATCAGTGGCGGCGGCGGCGGCGTGGCTTGCTTCTCGTCCTCCACCCTCCATCCATTCATCTCTTGTGTGCACAAACACACCGACATTCTCTCCCGCCTCCCTCTTCCGTGTCCCTCCCGCAAGACCCGCATGATGTGCCTCGGTGCCTGATTCTGCTGCAGCAGCAGCAGCTGGTCTATACAGCGTCCCCTGGCACTAGTCACAAGGTGATGCCAGTACCACTTTCAGCTTGCTGCTTGAAATTCATCTGCCAGTAATTCAGTATACTTGAAGAGGCACCTGTAGTTGCCAGAGTTTATTTTTTTTTTTCAAGTTCAGTTATTTCGTTTATAAGACCTCATCAAACTGGCTTCAAATTTTCACCGGTGGTATACTGTAACCAGGGGAGGATTCTGCAACACTTGCAATGTTCAAGTGCCCCATGATCAGTACTATATAACCCCTTCCAAGATTCTTTGAATGTGTCCAATAGGTTTCAGTAGCCTCTTTTGCTCACACTATCAACGTCCTTGGCCCCACACTAGTCAGCATCTTACCAGAAGATATCAGGAATACTGCTGAGATAAGTGTATACGTCTTAAAGAGGAAACTAGACAAGTATCTTCACCAGGTATCATATCAGCTAGCCTGTGATGGATATGTGGGTCATAGGGCTTCCAGCAGCAACAGCCTGGTTGACCAGGCAAGTACCAGACAAGCCTGGCCGATGGCCGGGCTCCGGGAGTAGAAAAACCCTCCGAACTCATCAAAGGTATATCAAACGTTAGCTTCAAATATTCAGCACTTATGTATCCTGCATGAGGTGCGTATCTGACAATTTTATATGTATAATAGCATGGTTTCCCATTATATCATTGTAAATATAATTGAGTACATCTTTTTTGAATGTCTTCAATCTTAAATAGCGGATGCATCTTACGTACGGGAAAGTATTTAGTTGGTTTAGTTTGTGCAGTTACTAATTTAATAACATTAAAATAATAAAAACTCGCAATGTTTTAGGCGCTATTTTTTTCTGAAGGAATTTTTTTTTTGGTATTGGGCTGCGTAACTCCCAGTTGGCCAATTTTACTATATAAATTGTATTGTTGATAACATTCGATAACTACAGAATGTTTCTTCTGATCAGCTTCAAATCATTAATGATGATTTCTTAAAAAATGTATTATACTCTTTAACTATGTAGAAGTTTCTTACCTTATAAATCTAACACAGTAAGTTCTCACTTAATGTCGTTTTGTTCAGCACTGTCTCGTTATAACGTTGATGAGAAAAAATGGGGGCACTGTCTATGTGAAGTTTGCATGTTCGTTTTTTGAACTGTGTTGTGGTAGGTGGTGCTCCTTACAATTTTCGCTTTGCAAACAGTCATTTCTTGATTTAACCCTGTTGCAATGAGTGCTAAAGGTGAAAATTGATTTCGTTATACGTCGTTTCACTTTAAAGTCGCAATTTCCAAGAAACTATCAGCAACGTTAAGTGGGGACTTACTGTACATAAATTACAATTTGGAATTGTAGACTAATGGAGAATGCTTTTTCTGGTCTACTTCAAACTTTCAACACATGTTACTTGAAGGGATATTTAATACTTACATGGGTTTTGTAGCCTTAAAATTAATCCAAAATACTTCTGGTTAAGATACACCTACATTGAGGGTTTGAAACCGACCAGAAGAGGCATTCTCTAGTTGTTATGTGGAAACAGTTTAATAAAAATGGCATATTGAAATTGACACAGCTCAAAATGAGTGACAAGCTTTTTTTTTTTTTTATGAAGCCATCCAACAGTAAAAGTTTGAAGCTGATCAGAAAAGTCATTCTCTGGTAATTCACCCTATCTGAAGGAGTCAAGTTTTTTTAAACGATTTTGAGTAAAATTTCAAATTTACACCTACTAGGACTTAACTTGTGGGTCATCATCCTTATTATAGAATGTATCATCAATAATATTTTGAAGCCAGTCAGAAGAATCATTCTTTAGTTATTTAATAAAAATTAATATCACTATGCAATAAAATTGGGAAATTGGGACTTGTGCCACCCAGTAGCAGCGTGAAGCTTGGGTTCAGGAAATTGCACTAGTGAAAATTTGAAGCCGATCAGATGAGTCATTCACCAGCTTTGGCACAGATTCAGACTATTCCAAGTTTTTTTTTACTATTTTACAACAAATTTGCCTACACAAACAAAAGCTAAGTGTATCCATCCAGGCTGTAAGACGCATCAGTTATTAAATATTGAGTGTTCAGAAGAGTTAAACAGAAATTTATTTAATGTGGTATAACGGGAATAAAAAAAATCACTTTATTTTACATAAAATGGTCAAATCTGCAGCAGCACATCTGAATTTCACTTTCCACTGTCGTCGAATTAGTAGGCAACTTTTTTGAACTTGAAGCTATGCCACTGAGGGTTTTGGAAGCTGGGAATAGGTTCAAAAACTTTGGTTATAGGACACCTGCACATGCCAATTGTTCCACCAATCTTGTCCTCTTTACCGTACACTAACGTTCAAAATTTGAAGTCGATTGGATGAGGTGTCCTTGAGTTATGAGCGAAATCGAAAAGTTGGAGGAAGAAAACAAAACAATCATGCCACCTCCAAGGTGCTCCTTCGGGGATACATCATAATAAAGTCAGTCACTCGGGGATGATTTAGGTAAGTGATGCCACCATAATAGGGGGCGCTGCTTACCTAAAGTTGAAGGTGATACTGCCACCAATTTGGGGGTTGCACCCTCAAACTTTAGAGCTCCTTTTTTCTAACATTGGGGGCACCGCCCCTCCCTAACATTGGTGGCACATTATCATTAGGGGTCAACCTCTCCCAACTTAAGGGTTACCCCCCTCCTGCAGTCAGGGGCGGCGTCTCACAACTGAAGGGGGTCAACACTCATTAACTTCAGAGGGGGATACCCCTCCAGCATTAGAGGTGCTGTCCCCTATATAGTTGGAATAGGTCCCCTCACTCCCTCTGATGTTGGAGGGGGTTCCAGGGGTCAGCGCTCCCACCCATGTTTCTGTTCGCCCCTACCCTGTGTAGCTTGTGCTGTGCCAATGACTGTGGGTTACATTTTAACTGTGTCCACGGCTTAGCCCTTTCCACCTTCATTTTTTTTACAATTACTGCGGTGCCTGTAGGGACCTCGGGGCAACGTACAGGGATTTTTTTTGACATTAGTAATTTAATGGGTTTTAATTGATGCTGGGTATTTTATTTTATGATAGTATTTATTTTTTGTTGAGTGTTTGTTGTTTTTATTGAGTGTTTGTTGCTTTTATTGTTTGTTGATTTTATCCTTGTTTTATTGTGTTGTGTATATTTTTTTTATGCCTGTGAGCGTTGTAATCTACGCGGTCATAGTGTTCTGTAAATGTCACAACTACTGCTACTACCCTGGCACCCAATGTGGCACCAGTAGAAAAGTTCAGGATGACACCCTGACACCTCCGTGGAAGGGTTCCATAAGGCCAGTCGCTTTTGGATTTATTTTTTCACAAATGCCTGATAGTGTTTCGGAGAATTACCACGAAGAAACCCGGATTGATTTGTTTGAATTCAGGAAACACATTTATGGTACAGCAGTTCATGGTGGTGATAGGCGGCTCCACTCTCCCGATAACAACAACACTGGTAAGAGATATGGTGCCCTTTGTGTGTCAGAGTCGCGTAACAAGAGGCATGTTTTCTCATAATACCCCTCACTCTGGGAAATCACAATGTTCGCATATATTACTGTGTAATATGTTAATGGAGATGGTGGTGTAGAAGCTGGTATTGTGGTGGGGATGGCGTTGTTGTGACGGTGTTGTAATGGTTTTGTGATACTTATTCTGTTATTGTGATGGTTTAGATACTGCTTATGTAATGTAGTCGTGATTGTGGTAGGGTGGTGGTGGTGTAGATGCTGTTTTAATGGTGGTGGTGATGTAGATGCTGGTATTGTGGTGGTGGAGTGGAAGAGGGAGAGGGTTGTAATAGTGATGGAGGGTGAGGTACATCACTTAACATGATGCAGGCAGCTCCGTCAGGCTTCAGTGCTTACTCTTAACAACACTTGTCTTGCCTTCACTACTCTCTCTATTATAATTAGGATAATCTAGCACCAAGAAAATGGGAGGCATTCAGGTTCAATCCAAGGAAGGGGGGGACAATTCCAGTTTCATGGATTATGAACGCCTCACCAGTATCAAGGTACCTCCCTGGAAGGATTAGTTACGGCTGTACCGCTATCAATAATAATGTAAATTACATTTGTAATGACGTCTGTATAACTTTAACACTTCTACAAGTTTTGTCTGTATATCTTCATGACAATGATGCCTAGTGAAAGAAAGACATCTTTATGGGAGGTACCTTGTCCCCCCGTGAGCGGGTTCTCGATACTAGGAACTGGAGCTGTCCTCCCTTTTCTTGAACCAACACTGCATGCAGTTCTCCAAAGCTGTGCATGACCCCAACAAGTTTAGCGCTCCCTTGAAATAAACTTGCTTGCCGCTTGGACAGCTGATCAGTCACGTGACTGAATCACACTATACACTCGTGGTTAATTTAACAGTGGTTAATTTAAACGTCCGCTGGCTTCAGTGTTTCTAAGTTTTCCGTCCCACTTAAAAAAAAAATCAAGAATGACTAGGAGGTCCGTGGATTATATTCCACTCAAACAACCCTTAATATTAACATACATTAATGTTGGGTTTACACTGAGAGATTGTTGACACAGGCGCCTTGTCTTGATACAAGGATCAGATGCCAGCTGCTGTGTTGACACAGGCGCCTTGTCTTGATACAAGGATCAGATGCCAGCTGCTATGTTGACACAGGCGCCTTGTCTTGATACAAGGATCAGATGCCAGCTGCTATGTTGACACAGGCGCCTTGTCTTGATACAAGGATCAGATGCCAGCTGCTATGTTGACACAGGCGCCTTGTCTTGATACAAGGATCAGATGCCAGCTGCTATGTTGACACAGGCGCCTTGTCTTGATACAAGGATCAGATGCCAGCTGCTATGTTGACACAGGCGCCTTGTCTTGATACAAGGATCAGATGCCAGCTGCTATGTTGACACAGGCGCCTTGTCTTGATACAAGGATCAGATGCCAGCTGCTATGTTGACACAGGCGCCTTGTCTTGATACAAGGATCAGATGCCAGCTGCTGTGTTGACACAGGCGCCTTGTCTTGATACAAGGATCAGATGCCAGCTGCTATGTTGACACAGGCGCCTTGTCTTGATACAAGGATCAGATGCCAGCTGCTATGTTGACACAGGTGCCTTGTCTTGATACAAGGATCAGATGCCAGCTGCTGTGTTGACACAGGCGCCTTGTCTTGATACAAGGATCAGATGCCAGCTGCTGTGTTGACACAGGCGCCTTGTCTTGATACAAGGATCAGATGCCAGCTGCTATGTTGACACAGGTGCCTTGTCTTGATACAAGGATCAGATGCCAGCTGCTGTGTTGCCTTGTCTTGATACAAGGATCAGATGCCAGCTGCTGTGTTGACACAGGCGCCTTGTCTTGATACAAGGATCAGATGCCAGCTGCTGTGTTGACACAGGCGCCTTGTCTTGATACAAGGATCAGATGCCAGCTGCTGTGTTGACACAGGCGCCTTGTCTTGATACAAGGATCAGATGCCAGCTGCTATGTTGACACAGGTGCCTTGTCTTGATACAAGGATCAGATTCCAGCTGCTGTGTTGCCTTGTCTTGATACAAGGATCAGATGCCAGCTGCTGTGTTGACACAGGCGCCTTGTCTTGATACAAGGATCAGATGCCAGCTGCTATGTTGACACAGGCGCCTTGTCTTGATACAGCGATTACTAGTCAACTGCTGTGATAATGATAAAAGTATCTAGGAAGCTTGGCTAAAGGCCAGGGTAACAGGGCAGAAGAGCCCTCAAAATAGGTCACAGGCATATCACAGGTCTTTGCATCAAGAACCCTTCACTGACAACAAGGCGCCTGGAAGAGAGTGTATGATCAGGAGCTGTTTATCTCCTGTCAGGTCATACATAAGAAGCCTCTCCGCTTGCGTCACCATTCACAATCATTATTCAACTATCTTCATCTTCCTAACATTCGATGTAAAATCCGCGCTCTAAGGTAGAATCATACACGCTAGGTTGCCACATTTACAATGCAGAACAAGTCACATGTGGATAGAGATCTTTAGTTCAAGATCTTTCACAGTGTGTGTCGTCAGGAGCAATGCAATGTTGGAAGGCTAGCCTTGAAACATTGCATTGCTCATGACGACGCACCGAGAGTGCAAAACATGTTGAACTGAACATTTCCATCCCCTTATGGCTTGTTTGTGTGTTATATATATATATATATATATATATATATATATATATATATATATATATATATATATATATATATAATGCGCATTTAGGTTAATAAAACAACAAACGTTAAATTTTCGTAGTAAGTTGTGGCATAAATGAAGGAAGAGCAGTTCGCGGGAAAGTTGAGGCTCTAGTTGGAGAACAGGCTGCTTTGTTACGCTGTAACTGTAGACATCAGAAAGCCCGAGTTAGTTATAATTAGTTAATATTATATATAAACTCAGATTTCTCGCTTTCGTGAACACTGAGTAATTGTGCAGACTTGTATCTACTGAATTACTACACAGGGGTGAGGCAAACATTCAATTATATATATATATATATATATATATATATATATATATATATATATATATAATATTATTAACATCATCGGCCGTTTCCCACCAAGGAAAACGAAAAACTTATATCATTCACTCCATCACTGTCTTGCCAGAGGCGTGCTTACACTACAGTTATAAAACTGCAACATTAACACCCCTCCTTCAGAGTGCCGGCATTGTACTTCCCATCTCCAGGAATCAAGTCCTGCCTGCCGGTTTCCCTGAATCCCTTCATAAATGTTACCTTTCTCACACTCCAACAGCACGTCAAGTCCTAAAACCCATTTGTCTCCTTTCACTCCTAACAAATACGCTCACGCATGCTTGCTGGAAGTCCAAGCCCCTCGCACACAAAACCTCCTTTACCCCCTCCCTCCAACTTTTCCTAGACCGACCCCTACCCCACCTTCCCTCCACTACAAATTTACACACACTCGAAGTCATTCTATTTTGTTCCTCTCTACATGTCCGAACCACCTCAACAACCCCTCCTCAGCCCTCTGGATAATAGTTTTGGTAATCCCGCACCTCCTCCTAATTTCCAAACTACGAATTCTCTGCATTATATTCACACCACACATTGCCCTCAGACATGACATCTCCACTGCCTCCAGCCTTCTCCTCGTTGCGACATTCATCACCCATGCTTCACACCCATATAAGAGTGTTAGTATAACTATACTCTCATACATTCCCCTCTTTGCTTCCACGGACAAAGTTTTTTGTCTCCACAGACTCCTAAGTGCACCACTCACCCTTTTTCCCTCATCAATTCTATGATTCACCTCATCCTTTATAGACCCATCTGCCAACATGTCCACTCCCAAATATCTGAATACATTCACCTCCTCCATACTCTCTCCCTCCAATCTGATATCCAATCTTTCGTCACCTAATTTTTTTGTTATCCTCATCACCTTACTCTTTCCTATATTCACTTTTAATTTTCTTCTTTACATACCCTACCAAATTCATCCACCAACCTCTGCAACTTCTCTTCAGAATCTCCCAAAAGCACAGTGTCATCAGCAAAGAGCAACTGTGACAGCTCCCACTTTGTGTTAGATTCTTCAACTTTTAACCCCACACCTCTTGCCAACACCCTCGCATTCACTTCTCTTACAACTCCATCTATAAATATATTGAACAACCACGGTGACATCACACATCCTTGTCTAAGGCCTACTTTTACTGGAAAATAATCTCCCTCTCTCCTACATACTCTAACCTGATCCTCACTATCCTCATAAAAACTCTTCGCTTCTTTCAGTAACCTACCTCCTATTCCATACTTCTGCAACATCTGCCACATTGATCCCCTATCCACCCTGTCATACGCCTTTTCCAAATCCATAAATGCCACAATAACCTCTTTACCCTTATCTAAATACTGTTCACCTATATGTTTCACTGTAAACACTTGGTCTACACCCCCCCTACCTTTCCTAAAGCCCCCTTGTTCATCTGCTATCCTGCTCTCCGTCTTGCTCTTAATTTTTTCAATAATAACTCTACCATACACTTTACCAAGTATACTCAACAGACTTATTCCCCTATAATTTTTTGCACTCTCTTTTGTCCCCTTCGCCTTTATACAAAGGAACTATGGACGCTCTGCCAATCCCTAGGTACCTTACCCTCTTCCATACATTTACTAAATAATAGCACCAACCACTCCAAAACTATATCCCCACCTGCTTTTAACATTTTTATCTTTATCCCATCAATCCCAGCTGCCTTACCCCCTTTCATTCTACCCACTGCCTCATGAACTTTCCCCACACTCATAACTGGATCTTCCTCACTCCTACAAGATGTTATTCCTCCTTGCCCTATACACGAAATCACAGCTTCCCTATCTTCATCAACATTTAACAATTCCTCAAAATATTCCTTCCATCTTCCCGATACCTCTAACTCTCCATTTAATAACTCTCTTTTCCTATTTTTAACTGCCAAATCCATTCGTTCCTTAGGCTTCCTCAACTTATTAATCTCACTCCAAAACTTTTTTTTTTATTTTCAACAAAATTTGTTGATAACATCTCACCCACTCTCTCATTTGCTTTCTTTTTACATTGCTTCACCACTCTCTTAATCTTTCTTTTTCTCTCCATATACTCTTCCCTCCTTGCATCACTTCTACTTTGTAAAAACCTCTGATATGCTAACTTCTCCCTTACTACTATCTTTACATCATCATTCCACAAATCGCTTTTCTTCCCTCCAGCACCCATTTTCCTGTAACCACAAACTTCTGCTGAACACTCGAACACTACATTCTTAAACTTCGACCCCATTGCCTATACTCTCACCAGCCCATCTATCCTCCAATAGTTGTTTATATCTTACCTTATCTGCCTCCTCTTTTAGTTTACAAACCTTCACCTCTCTTACTTGTTGCTTCTATTTTCCTTGTATCCCATCTTCCTTTTACTCTCAATGTAGCTACAACTAAAATGTGATCTGATATATCTGTGGCCCCTCTATAAACATGTACATCCTTAAGTCTACTCAACAGTCTTTTATCTACCAATACGTAGTCCAACAAACTACTGTCATTAAGCCCTACATCATATCTTGTATACTTATTTATCCTCTTTTTCTTAAAATATGTATTACCTATAACTAAACCCCTTTCTATACAAAGTTCAATCAAAGGGCTCCCATTATCATTTACACCTGGCACCCTAAACTTACCTACCACACCCTCTCTAAATGTTTCTCCTACTTTAGCATTTAGGTCCCCTACCACAATTACTCTCACTTGGTTCAAATGTTACTATACATTCGCTTAACATCTCCCAAAATCTCTCTCTCCTCTACACTCCTCTCTTCTCCAGGTGCATACACGCTTATTATGATCCACTTTTCGCATCCGACCCATATTTTAATCCACATAATCCTTGAATTTATACATTTATATTCCCTCTTCTCCTTCCATAACTGATCCTTCAACATTATTGCTACCCCTTCCTTAGCTCTAACTCTCTCAGATACTCCTAACTTAATCCCATTTATTTCTCTCCACTGAAACTCGCCTACCCCCTTCAGCTTTGTTTTGCTTAGGGCCAGGACATCCAACTTCTTTTCATTCATAACATCAGCAATCATCTCTTTTTTATCATCCTCACTACATCCATTCACATTCAAACATCCCAGTTTTATAAAGTTTTTCTTCTCTTTTTTAGTAATGAATACATGAGAAGGGGTTACTAGCCCATTGTTCCAGGCATTTTAGTCGCCATACGACACGCATAGCTTACGGAGGAAAGATTCTTTTCCACTTTCCCATGGAGAATAGAGGAAAATATAGAAGAACAAGAGCTATTAAAAAAAAGAAGAAAAACCTAGATGTGTGTATGTATATACGTATATGCATGTGCATGCTTGTGTAGTGTGACCTAAGTGTAAGTAGAAGTAGAAAGATATACGTATTATCCAGCGTGTTTACGATATATATATATATATATATATATATATATATATATATATATATATATATATATATATATATATATATATATCGTGCCGAATAGGTAAAATTGGTCATTTAGCAAGAACTCGTTTAAAATTAAGGCCTTTCTAAAATTTTATCTCATACGTTTAAAGATATATTTTTTCATATATGTTAATGTAAAAATTAATAATTTTGTACCAAAAGAACCTTAGAAAACTTACCAAACCTTATTATAACAAGCGCAATTTAATTTAGCCTAATCCAACTAAATATATTTTAGATAAGTTCAATAATTTAATAATAAACAAAATGAATTTTTTTTTCATTAAGTTTGGAATGATTTTTTGCGAAATTATTGCATACACAAATTTTCGCTTGCCTTATTGGACAAGAAGAGCGTTGCTATTTAAGACAAAATCGCAAGTTTTATGTATTCGGCACGACATTATATATATGGAGGAAGGGTGAAGAGAGCTATTCTCATTCCCCTCTCTGTGGATAAGTAAGACACATGTGCAACAGTTAGGTATATTTATTTGAAACGTTTCGCTTACACAGTAGGCTTCATCAGTCGAATACAAAGGTGGCAAATATGGAGACAGCAGATGCAGTGGAGAGATGAAAGATGATTTGGTCATTCTATCAACCAAGTAGTAGTTTGAGGTGGTCAGTCCCTCAACATGGAGAAGAGTTCAATTTGATGGTCTTGAACCGTGGTTCAAGACTATGTATTTGTATGATTTTTTTGAACCAATATATATCTTACCTCTGCCAGTAATGGTTTCTGAACGAGTTATGTATTACGTTTAAGGATAGCCGTGAGGAATGACACACTACCCTAGGTAATACAGTAGTGTGGCCTTGATTCACGTGTTAGTAATGTTAGTAGAGCAGCTTGTGTGTGAGAGCCCTGGTCCACCGAGGGCTGGGTACTCACCCATTGTGCTGGGCCAGCCATTGTGTTCTGCTTGCTGCCTTGTTTACATCATGGTGGAACGTGGCTCCCGACACCATACCCCCCTTTCTCATAGTGGGATCGACTTACCCACCCACCTGGTCAGGACCTACTCACCCACCTACCTGGTCAGGACCTACTCACCCACCTTCCTGGTCAGGACCTACTCACCCACCTACCTGGTCAGGACCTACTCACCCACCTACCTGGTCAGGATCTACTCACCCACCTACCTGGTCAGGACCTATCCACCCACCTGGTGGGATAGAGTAATAGTAAACAATGCAAAATCTAGCCTTATCAAAGTAAAAAATTAGGTACCCCATTGCATAGTTAAAGAACACTGGCCATAGCTTCGTCTCATCTTTTGTGGATGATACAAATTAGCATAAAAGTTACCTCAGTAGAGGACATGGAACATTTTCAATCAGTTTCAACAAAGTCCTCCAGTGGGCATTGGAAAATGCCATAATGTTCAGTGACAGTAAATATGTACTATTCAGGTATGGAAAGAATGATTTTGGTGTAATAATGTTGGATGACCTATCATTTAGAGAACAGTGCGCTTCGAAGGCTTCCTTTCCCCCCCAAAAAAAAAAAATAGTGGATAATGAGAACTTTTAAGACACTATTCAAATCACTTATACTCTCTCGTCTGTAACATGTTCAGTGTTGTCTGCTGGAAAATGTACAGAGATCATGTTCTGTCCGCTTCAGAACAGTGAATAAGGAGAGTCAAATGATACAAATAACCTATGCAAAAAAAAAAGATATATTTATAATCAGCATGAACCATGTAATCCTTATCTTAAACTATAATGATCTCGTAGTCTATCACTGGTAACGAAATTCAACGGCTCCATTTACTAGGTTCCCTTCAAATTCTTGGAATGTACTCTCTGGATCAGACAGAGATACCTGGTATATATATATATATATATATATATATATATATATATATATATATATATATATATATATATATATATATATATATATATATATATATATATATATGGAAGATACTTGAAGTTATAGTCACAAATCTGCACTCTGCCATAACACCGTCCTGGAATTGAGAGAGTGAAGGGAGGAATTATAGAACATTCTTGGTGGAAAGCAGGGCTACCATGGGCACAAGAAGAACACTGCTCAACAAATATCATAAATAGTGCCGGAACAGGGGTTGAAGTTTTTTAGAGGAAACTGGATCACTACCTTTGCCAAGTGTCAGATCAACCGTCTGCAATTTATATATAGACCAGTGAGCCACCAACAGCAACAGGCTGGAAAAGCGGAAAAGCATATTCCCCAGTTCGGGCTGCGAGGGTAGACTAGGTCTGGACACTAGTCACAGATACCAGGGACACCCACTCGTCTGGTGGACCTTATTGGCAAATGTTTTATTCTGGCTATGCTTTCAAGCAGGTGTCTTGATGGTGGAGAGCTTTCGACTCAAGGAATTAGATCTACCGTTTCTGTCCTCGGATCAAACCTGATGACTTCCCATTACTCGCGCGCAGCATCACTCCAGTAGATATAGCTCTTCCCAGTATTTTAATGCGTTATTCTGGCTATGATTCCGTCACTAGTGTTTTTAGAGTCATGGAGGAGCTGTAAACTTACAGGAGTCGTACAATGTTTGAGGAATTGGGGCAGTCAAGTGTGATCCAAGGAAGGGAAGGGTAGTCCATCATTAGCAGTGAGTGAGTTGTTATATAAACAGCCTGAAGCTGTGACACTTAGCTTGTGGTATGAAAATAAATGGTATAAAATACCGACACAATGGAAAAATAAACACATAAGCAGTATAATGTGATCCTGTCAATAAAGGATCCTGTCAATAAAGGATCACATTATACTGCTTATGTGTTTAGCTTGTGGTATATTTTTCGCAGCACCGACGTGACTTTGCAGCACATAGAAGGCAGGAACGTGCCCACCTCCCCTCCATACCTTTACCTTTGATGAGTTACAATTTTTCTACTTCCGGAGTCCGGCCATGGGCCAGGCTTGTCTGGTGCTTGCCTGATAAACCAGGCTCTTGCTGCTGGCGGCCCGCTGGCCCACATATCCATCATAACCTTAGTTGATCTGGCACCTAGTGAAAATACTTGTCCATTTTCCTCTTGGAGACTTCTACACTTGTCCCAGCAACGTTTCTGATATCTTTTGGTAAGATGTTGAATAGTCTGGGGCCACGGATGTTGATACAGTGTTCTCTTATTTTTCCAGAGGAGCCCTTGCTTTTCACTGGGTTTACTTTGCACTTTTTCCCACATATCTCACTCCAATATGTTATGGCAGTGTACAGATTTGGGACAATATCCTCAAGTATTCACCACGTATATATTATCAGCCAGCTGCCAGCCTGGTACACTACACACACAGCATGGTACACTACACACACAGCATGGTACACTATACACACAGCATGGTACACTACACACACAGCATGGTACACTACACACAGCATGGTACACTACACACACAGCATGGTACACTACACACACAGCATGGTACACTACACACAGCATGGTACAATACACACACAGCATGGTACACTACACACACAGCATGGTACACTACACACACAGCATGGTACACTACACAAGCATGGTACACTACACACAGCATGGTACACTACACACACAGCATGGTACACTACACACACAGCATGGTACACTACACACACAGCATGGTACACTACACACACACCATGGTACACTACACACACAGCATGGTACACTACACACAGCATGGTACACTACACACACAGCATAGTACACTACACACACAGCATGGTACACTATAAAAAACAAGAGCAATTTGTGGTGAAGGTGCATCACACTCCCACAGGTGTGAAGGTGTACCACACTCCCACAGGTGTGGTGAAGATGTGCTAGCCTCCCACATGTGTGGTGAAGATGTGTTAGCCTCCCACATGTGGTGAAGATGTGTTAGCCTTCCACATGTGTGGGGAAGGTGTGCTAGCCTCCCACAGGTGTGGGGAAGGTGTGCTAGCCTTCCACAGGTGTGGGGAAGGTGTGCTAGCCTTCCACAGGTGTGGGGAAGGTGTGCTAGCCTCCCACAGGTGTGGGGAAGGTGTGCTAGCCTCCCACAGGTGTGGGGAAGGTGTGCTAGCCTCCCACAGGTGTGGGGAAGGTGTGTTAGCCTCCCACAGGTGTGGGGAAGGTGTGCTAGCCTCCCACAGGTGTGGGGAAGGTGTGCTAGCCTCCCACAGGTGTGGGGAAGGTGTGTTAGCCTCCCTCAGGTGTGGGGAAGGTGTGCTAGCCTCCCACAGGTGTGGGGAAGGTGTGCTAGCCTCCCACAGGTGTGGGGAAGGTGTGCTAGCCTCCCACAGGTGTGGGGAAGGTGTGTTAGCCTCCCACAGGTGTGGGGAAGGTGTGTAGCCTCCCACAGGTGTGGGGAAGGTGTGTTAGCCTCCCACATGTGTGGGGAAGGTGTGCTAGCCTCCCACAGGTGTGGGGAAGGTGTGCTAGCCTCCCACAGGTGTGGGGAAGGTGTGTTAGCCTCCCACAGGTGTGGGGAAGGTGTGCTAGCCTCCCACAGGTGTGGGGAAGGTGTGCTAGCCTCCCACAGGTGTGGGGAAGGTGTGCTAGCCTCCCACAGGTGTGGGGAAGGTGTGCTAGCCTCCCACAGGTGTGGGGAAGGTGTGCTAGCCTCCCACAGGTGTGGGAAGGTGTGCTAGCCTCCCACAGGTGTGGGGAAGGTGTGCTAGCCTCCCACAGGTGTGATGAAGATGTGTTAGCCTCCCTCAGGTGTGGGGAAGGTGTGTTAGCCTCCCACAGGTGTGGGGAAGGTGTGCTAGCCTCCCACAGGTGTGGGGAAGGTGTGTTAGCCTCCCACAGGTGTGATGAAGATGTGTTAGCCTCCCTCAGGTGTGGGGAAGGTGTGTTAGCCTCCCACAGGTGTGATGAAGATGTGTTAGCCTCCCTCAGGTGTGGGGAAGGTGTGTTAGCCTCCCACAGGTGTGGGGAAGGTGTGCTAGCCTCCCACAGGTGTGGGGAAGGTGTGTTAGCCTCCCTCAGGTGTGGGGAAGGTGTGTTAGCCTCCCACAGGTGTGATGAAGATGTGTTAGCCTCCCACAGGTGTGGGGAAGGTGTGCTAGCCTCCCACAGGTGTGGGGAAGGTGTGCTAGCCTCCCACAGGTGTGGGGAAGATGTGTTAGCCTCCCTCAGGTGTGGGGAAGGTGTGTTAGCCTCCCACAGGTGTGATGAAGATGTGTTAGCCTCCCACAGGTGTGGGGAAGGTGTGCTAGCCTCCCACAGGTGTGGGGAAGGTGTGCTAGCCTCCCACAGGTGTGGGGAAGGTGTGCTAGCCTCCCACAGGTGTGGGGAAGGTGTGCTAGCCTCCCACAGGTGTGATGAAGATGTGTTAGCCTCCCTCAGGTGTGGTGGTATTCTCAGAGTCAGCTTATTTACCTTCTGTACCTTAGTTTCTAGCGTCACAATAACAAGCAGCCTCCAAGGATTAATTAAGACTTCATTGTCCCTCCGATCGCGCACTATGAACTCCCAGAGACATCTAATGGCATCTGCATTTATTTTCGTTGTATTTTGCACGTTAACACTTTATTGAGTTTACTTATCACTAATGTAAACTGTGTGAAAGACCTCTTGTAAGTGCCTGATCAATCACGTTGTAATGAGCCACTAACACCAACATCCTGGTTGGCAAGGCTTCTAACAGGAAAGCCGGACCTCAGGCTGGTCTGCGAACCTAGAATATCCCCCTCAAAAAAGTCACAGGTATGTAATAAGCCTTACATTTGTAACAGAAGACTAGACACGACAGTTCCTTGAGTCAGTTTCTACTCAGGCGAGGGATAGTGCCTACATTGGATAGCGTTCTGCTAGCATCAGCAGCCTGACTGATGAAATCATCAGTCAGAAAGCCAAGACTAAACCTGGGTCTCGGGGACGATGATCCCCCGGAATCATCAATCATAAGCTCTTGTTTTATCTCTTATTATAACTAGGCAATTACATGGGTAGACACACTCTTGGGTAGAATAGTGTTGTAACGAAGATAAGCATTTTGTAGAATAAACTGAACTATTATATCTTGCAAGTGAGTGTTAACTTTGTAAATGGGCTTCTTAGAGAAGCAAAGGCAATGTATGGAGCATTAATAGAAACACACAGAAAGCGTTTTACACAGTGAGATATGGGTGCAAAACTATAATGTATATGGATGTGAAGAATAAATAAGTCACAGGGAGGAGCAGAAATACGTAATAATGTTGTACGGAGCTTTCACCTTCATAAATGATACTAGGAATAATAATCGAGAAAAAAAATTATTATTATCCTGGTATATTACCCACCGGCAGCAACAACAGAGGAACTCACGAAACAGATAAGGTAGATAGCCGCCTCGAAAGCCTTGGAAATCCTTCCCTATATCAAATATTTAACATCATTGAAGATTCCAGCCTTCCAAATGCTAATGGAAGCTGGCAGACATTGTGCCAGGTAGTGCCTGGCACCACATTAACCCGACACACACACACCAGAGAGATATTGGAAATCTGTGAAAAGTTTGTTTTGAATCAACAGTTAACAGAACTTACCAGAAAGAAAGATATACCAGACAATCCTCACCAGCAATGAGGAACTAATCAGAGCCATAACAATTTCAAATATAATATATTCCTACAACAACCTCATTGAAGTACAGACAAGTGTAAATCCATGCGTAGAGAACCCCAAGACATAGCCAGCGTGAAAGAGTCTGCGTCAAAATAAAGAAAGAAAGCTAATGCATGGAAAAGCTGAATACAGAAACATGCAAAATCTGTAAATAATATGTTACGTTAAAAAAGCCTGAAGCTATCAGATATTGGACGTGAATATAGAAAAATGTACAGAAGAAGAAAGATTACGAAATTGCTTAAAAATGAGAATATGATACAACAAGAGAAAGATAATCTACATCAAGAGAATACCGCTATAGAGCAGAAGCTAAAATATTCATGCCAGACGGAAGCAGCTCAAAAGGAACAAAAGGCCGTTCAGGAAATATGAAAATAATCATAAATATTCCTTCACGCATAACAAATTCTAATTTAAAACAACGCCTCTAGAATTGGCCCACTACTCACAGGAGGTTCGTACACCGGGTGCCAGATCAACCAGGCTGTGGTGGATATGTGGGGCAGCGGGAATCCAGCAGCAACAGCCTGATTGACCAGGCCAGCACCAAACGAGCCTGGCCCATGGACGGGCTCAGGGAGTAGACTCTCGAAACTCATCAAAGGTAAATGCACCGTTTTTGACTAAGAAATTAATGAAATTTTGAAAGACCAGTATGAAAATGTTCAGTAATCCACCAATTGATAAGATAAAGACGAAGATCCAGATAGTATTTTCACTGTGAATTAATGGTTTACAAAACTGACCTTTACGACAAGAGTCCACAGGTCAGTCAACAGAGCACCTATACGACAGAGTCCACAGGTCAGTCAACAGAGCACCTATACGACAGAGTCCACAGGTCAGTCAACAGAGCACCTATACGACAGAGTCCACAGGTCAGTCAACAGAACACCTATACGACAGAGTCCACTGGTCAGTCAACAGAGCACCTATACGACAGAGTCCACTAGTCAGCCAACGGAGCACCTATACGACAGAGTCCACTAGTCAGCCAACGGAGCACCTATACGACAGAGTCCACTGGTCAGTCAACAGAGCACCTATACGACAGAGTCCACAGGTCAGTCAACAGAGCACCTATACGACAGAGTCCACAGGTCAGTCAACAGATCACCTATACGACAGAGTCCACTAGTCAGCCAACGGAGCACCTATACGACAGAGTCCACTGGTCAGTCAACAGAGCACCTATACGACAGAGTCCACTGGTCAGTCAACAGAGCACCTATACGACAGAGTCCACTGGTCAGTCAACAGAGCACCTATACGACAGAGTCCACTGGTCAGTCAACAGAGCACCTATACGACAGAGTCCACAGGTCAGTCAACAGAGCACCTATACGACAGAGTCCACTGGTCAGTCAACAGAGCACCTATACGACAGAGTCCACTGGTCAGTCAACAGAGCACCTATACGACAGAGTCCACAGGTCAGTCAACAGAGCACCTATACGACAGAGTCCACAGGTCAGTCAACAGAGCACCTATACGACAGAGTCCACAGGTCAGTCAACAGAGCACCTATACGACAGAGTCCACTGGTCAGTCAACAGAGCACCTATACGACAGAGTCCACAGGTCAGTCAACAGAGCACCTATACGACAGAGTCCACAGGTCAGTCAACAGAGCACCTATACGACAGAGTCCACAGGTCAGTCAACAGAGCACCTATACGACAGTCCACTGGTCAGTCAACAGAGCACCTATACGACAGAGTCCACAGGTCAGTCAACAGAGCACCTATACGACAGAGTCCACTGGTCAGTCAACAGAGCACCTATACGACAGAGTCCACTGGTCAGTCAACAGAGCACCTATACGACAGAGTCCACAGGTCAGTCAACAGAGCACCTATACGACAGAGTCCACTGGTCAGTCAACAGAGCACCTATACGACAGAGTCCACAGGTCAGTCAACAGAGCACCTATACGACAGAGTCCACTGGTCAGTCAACAGAGCACCTATACGACAGAGTCCACAGGTCAGTCAACAGAGCACCTATACGACAGAGTCCACTGGTCAGTCAACAGAGCACCTATACGACAGAGTCCACTGGTCAGCACCTGTGCACGAAGTGTTCAGTCCATCAAGATTGCTGGACAGAACACAGACTCCAGGCTGAGGGACTGATGACCTAAAATTGCTCCTCATCTTCCACCTTTCTCTGCATTGGACTGAAGAAGCCAGTGTGTGGTGAAGCGTTTCCAGAATAAAGATACCCAAATGTTGCACAAGTGTCTCATTTATTAGTCTTTTTCATTACCTAACCTAAAATCATAATACAAATCTCTCAAAATTCGAAAAGAAAATCGAAAAAATTCCCACACGTGCAGCACTTTGGTCTGATATATAATCCTTTATAGAGACAGAAACACAAGAAAAAGTTGGTCTGTATATTTCGACCCCCATCTGGAGTCCTCTTCAGCAGATACAAAAAGTGAGAAAGGAACGTGTTTATGTAGAGGAAGTGAGTCCCTCAGGTGAAGAGAGTGATGTGTTGATTCAGGGAAACCAGTTAGCCGGACTTGAGTCCTGAAGGTGGGAAGTACAGTGCCTGAGCTCTGAACGAGGGGTGTTGATATATTGCAGGTTTTTTTTTGTATCTGTAGTGTAGGCGCGCCTCTGGCAAGTCAGTGATGGAGTGAATGATGAAAGTGTTTCTTCTTTTTCGGGTCACCCTGCCTTGGTGGTAAACGGCAGAGCTTATACTGATTGTTGATTTAAAACTGCGATGAGTCGGAAATTATGTTAAATAATACATATTAATTTTTGATAGCATATAGCTAAATTATATTATGTAAATTTAGCAAATTTATGTCAGGTTGCGAAGTTAGGTTTTTGTGCAAAATTAAAATTTCCATAACATGTTAATCCATGTGATATATATCTGTCAGTTCATAGGAAAACATTTTATATATAGTATATCCGGCCTGCCGGACTTGAGTCCTGGAGATGGGAAGTACAGTGTCTGCACTCTGAAGGAGGGGTGTTAATGTTGCAGTTTTATAACTGTAGTGTAAGCACGCCTCTGGCAAGACAGTGATGGAGTGAATGATGGTGAAAGTTTTTCTTTTTCGGGCCACCCTGCCTTGGTGGGAAACGGCCGATGTGTTAAAATTATATATATATATATATATATATATATATATATATATATATATATATATATGCCAGCGTGTTGAAAATAAATATATATATATATATATATATAACTACAATAATTAATGTCATTGTTTAAAAATTATTTTATGATATTTTATGGAGGTTAATGGTTGCAGCACTGATCCACTAATAGTACTCCGTTTTTTATGGTAATATATTAAAATTACTACCCTCATATATTAATCACTCACACTTAATTACTATATTTCATACTTATACGTTATAAGTTACATATTTTGTTTTAAATCGTGTTTATACTTATTATCTTATGAAATATTCTTTATGGTTTGGTTTTATAATTGTCTTCGAATAGTTATAGAGAAACACACACACACACACACACACACACACACACACACACATACACACACACACACACACACACACACACACACACACACACACACACACACACACACACACACACACACACACACACACACACACATACACACACACACATACACACACACACACACATACACACACACACACACACACACACACACACACACACATACACACACACACATACACACACATACACACACACACACACACACACACATACACACACACACACTGTGTGAAACTGATGAGGATAATACAAGCTGACGAGGATCAGTTAAGATTACAAGGGGATCTGGACAGACTACAAGTCTGGTCAAACAAATGGCTCCTGGAGTTTAACCCCAGTAAGTGTAAGGTCATGAAGATTGGGGAAGGACACAGAAGACCGCAGACGGCATACATGTTAGGGAATCAAAGGCTGCAAACGTCACTTAAAGAAAAGGATCTTGGAGTAAGCATTATAACGAACATGTCTCCTGAGGCACACGTCAAGCAAATAACTGCTGCAGCATATGGGCGATTGGCAAACCTGAGATTAGCGTTTAGACATCTGAGTAAGGAGTCATTCATGACATTGTACACCGTGTATGTCAGGCCAATACTGGAGTATGCAGCACCAGTATGGAACCCTCACCTAGTCAAACACGTCAAGAAATTGGAGAAAGTGCAAAAATTTGCAACACGTTTAGTCCCGGAACTGAGAGGTATGTTTTATGAGGAGAGATTAAGGGAACTCAACCTGATGACACTAGAGGACAGGAGGGACAGGGGAAACATGATAACAACGTATAAAATACTAAGAGGAATTGACAAGGTGGACAGGGCTCGAATGTTTCAGAAATGGGATACAGGAACAAGGGGCCACAATTGGAAGCTGAAAACCCAGATGAGTCATAGGGATGTTAGGAAGTATTTCTTTAGCCTTAGAGTTGTAAAGAAGTGGAATAATCTGGAGAGTGAAATAGTGGAAGCAAGTTCCATACATAGCTTTAAGAAGAGGTATGATAAAGCTTATGGAGCATGGAGAGTGTGAATTAGTATCGACCAGTGAAGAGGCGGGGCCAGGAGCTATGAATCGACCCCTGCAACCACATATAGGTGAGTACATATAGGTGAGTACACACACACACACACACACAGGCAGGGGTAACAGGGAAGGCACTACAATGGATCAGGGAATACCTGTCAGGAAGACAGCAGCGAGTCATGGTACGTGGTGAAGTGTCAGAGTGGGCGCCGGTGACGAGCGGGGTTCCACAGGGGGTCAGTCCTGGGACCAGTGCTGTTTCTGGTATTTGTGAACGACATGACGGAAGGAATAGACTCCGAAGTGTCCCTGTTTGCAGATGATGTGAAGTTGATGAGAAGAATTCAGTCGGACGAGGACCAGGCAGAACTACAAAGGGATCTGGACAGGCTGCAAGCCTGGTCCAGCAATTGGCTCCTGGAGTTCAACCCCACCAAGTGCAAAATCATGAAGATTGGGGAAGGGCAAAGAAGACCGCAGACGGAGTACAGCCTAGGGGGGTCAGAGACTGCAAACCTCAATCAAGGAAAAAGACCTTGGGGTGAGTATAACACCAGGTACATCTCCTGAGGCGCACATCAACCAAATAACTGCTGCAGCATATGGGCGCCTAGCAAACCTAAGAACAGCATTTCGACATCTTAATAAAGAATCGTTCAGGACCCTGTACACTGTGTACGTTAGGCCCATACTGGAGTATGCAGCACCAGTTTGGAACCCACACCTTGCCAAGCACGTGAAGAAGCTCGAGAAAGTGCAAAGGTTTGCAACAAGACTAGTCCCTGAGCTAAGGGGTATGTCCTACGAGGAGAGGTTAAGGGAAATCGACCTGACGACACTGGAGGACAGGAGAGATAGGGGGGACATGATAACAACATATAATATACTGAGAGGAATTGACAAAGTGGACAGAGACAGAATGTTCCAGAGATGGGACACAGCAACAAGGGGACACAGTTGGAAGTTGAAGACTCAGATGAATCACAGGGATGTTAGGAAGTATTTCTTCAGTCACAGAGTGGTCGGGAAGTGGAATAGTTTAGGAAGTGATGTAGTGGAGGCAAGCTCCATACATAGCTTTAAGAAGAGGTATGATAAAGCTCATGGCGCAGGGAGAGTGACCCAGTAGCGGCCAGTGAAGAGGCGGGGCCAAGAGCTGTGAATCGACCCCTGCAACCACAACTAGGTGAGTACACACACATACACACACACACACACACACACACACACACACACACACACACACACACACACACACACACACACACACACACACTGCTAAACTCATACAGTGAGGAGGAACACAGAACAAAGGAGGGGGGAACAGAAGAGTGGAGGAAGAACAGAGGGACAAAATATCTTAGCAAAATTGAATACATCAACAGTGTGCTGCTACCCATTCTATGTGATAGCTAGCTTATGTTGCTACTTTGTAACTGTTTCCATTATACAGGATGGCTTTCATATGTTGAAATGTGTCAGCCTGAGCTGAGAGACTACTGTAGTGTCAGCCTCCTGAGCTGAGAGACTACTGTAGTGTCAGCCTCCTGAGCTGAGAGACTACTGTAGTGTCAGCCTCCTGAGCTGAGAGACTACTGTAGTGTCAGCCTCCTGAGCTGAGAGACTCTAGTAGTGTCAGGCTGAGCTGAGAGACTACAGCAGTGTCAGCCTGAGCTGAGACTACAGAAGTGTCAGCCTGAGCTGAGAGACTACAGCAGTGTCAGCCTGAGCTGAGAGACTACTGTAGTGTCAGCCTCCTGAGCTGAGAGACTACTGTAGTGTCAGCCTCCTGAGCTGAGAGACTACTGTAGTGTCAGCCTCCTGAGCTGAGAGACTCTAGTAGTGTCAGGCTGAGCTGAGAGACTACAGCAGTGTCAGCCTGAGCTGAGACTACAGAAGTGTCAGCCTGAGCTGAGAGACTACAGCAGTGTCAGCCTGAGCTGAGAGACTACAGCAGTGTCAGCCTGAGCTGAGAGACTACAGCAGTGTCAGCCTGAGCTGAGAGACTACAACAGTGTCAGCCTGTGCTGAGAGAGACTAGCAGTGTCAGCCTGAGCTGAAAGACTACAGCAGTGTCAGCCTGAGCTGGGAGACTTCAGTAGGATAATGAGGATATGGTCAAGTATTCCATTAAAGGTTCATCAGCTAGGGCAGCTTCAAAAGTTTACTTCCAGCAGAGCTGGAGTTACTATTACTTCGGAATGGCCTATCCATACACATTTACAATGGAATTTTCATGAATATAGTAGAGGAAATGAGAGGAATTGTAAAGATAAATGGAAGAGTGGAAACTTGGGTTGACCCCTCATGGGAGGGTGACTTTTTTTTTTTCCTCCCCTCGGGCGAATGAGCCGCCCTAGAAGTCGAAAGGGAGGGTTGGAGGGAAGGGAAGAGGAGGGACAAGTAAAAAAAAAAAAAACTGTAAAGAGTAGAATCTATATTATGACATCACTTCTGCTGGGTGATATCTTCATGTGAAGAGACCGTGCAGAGCAAGCTTTTATTGTGACAGCATATCTCTGTGTAGAGGTTTATAAAGCTCTACTACAGCAGCTTGTGCTGCCTGTCTGCAGTATGCAGTTTACTTCCTGATATGGTCGTATTATTCTTTGTTTGATAATGTCAATCTTATAATTCTCTACAGTGTGAGATTTTATAGCTAATCTGTCTTAATTTTTATACTCAAAATTTATGCTACTTTACCACTAATCTTTTAATACCCTGGAAGAAAAATCTCGCTCTTCCTGGTTCCAGACCAAGCCTGGTTGAATGCCTCCACTCGCTGGCCAGCGTATGCATCATAGCCTGGATGATCAGGAAATGATGAGCTTCACTGCCTTCTTGAAGATAGCTAGGGGTTCATTGAAAATTTCCCTTATGCATGAAGGGAAGATGTTTAGTCTTAGTCCCTTTACATCTATTTACAAGAATAATAATGTGCACCTTGAACGTGAGATCAGACATTACACCCAGGTCTTTCTCATTGAACTCTCGCTTTATTAAGCGATCTGCATTTGTCTTGTATACTACTTTGATATCTTTTTGTATGTCTTTATTTCTTCCATAACGTAGTAATTGAAATTTGTTCTTGATCTATCATCATACTGTTGTCAGTAGCCCAATCGAAGACTGTTTACATCTGCCTAGAAGCTCATTGTCTTCTGTGAATGTCATTCTCTTACAAATTCAAGTATTGTCTATAAAGGGTGGTAAGGTGCTATGGTTCATGTCTGTCATATATGAGAATGAGAAAGAGAAGTGGGGCGAGCACTATGCCTTGGGGAACAGAACTTTTCACTGTGGAAGCCCCTCATTTCACTGTTTGCTAATACTCTTTGGGTTTTGTTTGTTAAGAACTTAAATATCCATCTGTCCACCTTTCCAGTAATTCCCTTTGCACGCTTTTTGTGAATAATTACCTAATGGTCTTACGTGTTGTGAAGGCTTTTATAAAGTCAGTGTACACTATATCTGCATTTTGTTTGTCTTCCAGTGTATCTAAGACTACAGTGGTACCTTGACTTATGAGTGCCCCAACTTACGAGTTTTCCGAGTTATGAACCGTCAATCGGTTGATTTTTTGCTTTGAGTTGCAAGCCAAAATCCAAGTTACGAGCGAGCTTTGGCGGCGTATCTGAAGTCAAATCCAATTTTGTACCCAGAGGAATGTCAGGTACTTCATCCCATCCCACATGCTCTTCCAAGACATAACTGGAAGGATAATACTCCCACACTAATCCCAGATTGTAGTGAGGCACCTTGTCCCATGTTTGGTTCTCGTTTAAATCCGGGGAAGAGGTAACCTCTATTTCAACACTCAGAGTTTTTCCAGAAACATTAGGGTGGGTGGAGTTGAGATGGTGGTGGGTGGAGTTGTGAGGGTGGTGGGTGTAGTAGAGATATATTTATTTATAAATACATTTTTCTTATTTAAAAACCCTTAAAAAAAATGGGGTGTTATTTTTGGAGGCTGGAACAGATTAATAGCATTTCAATTAATTTCAATGAGGAAAATTTATTTGATATATGTACGAGCAAATTGAGTTACGAGCTCGGTCACGGAACTAATTAGACTCGTAAGTCAGGGTACTTAATGGTCTTGCAGTTGCAAATGGCAGGAGTGACCTGTTCAGAACTCATGCTCACTTGGGATGGCATTTGCTGCGATTCCATGTGATTAGCATTCTGGCTTCTTTTTAAAGGAAATCTTAGGACATCAGTGGTATCGGTCTACATTTTTTTTTTTTCAATTGCTTTACTGCCACCTATGTGGAGTGGGCTATACTGTATCAAAGGCTTTTACTGACTGGGAAGGCTCATGTCCAGACTCCTCCATAGAATATTTAAGGCATGAGATAGTGGTTTCTTGCAGTTTTTGATGAATGTTGAGTTCCACTAGTCTGGGCCTTGGGCAGAGTTCATGGGCATGCAATCAGTAGCTTTTGTGAAGTTAAGTAGGGCAAGTATTATATCAGCAATTATGGAAAATTGTCGAAGTTTATCTGGGGGAAGGGGAAGCGGAGAAAAGATAAGAACAGAGGTAACGAATTAAGATTAGGGATGGAATTATTGGGGGGATGATGATTAAATATTGGGGGAAGTAAGAAGGTATGGAGATGTTTTGATTGGAGAGGCAGCTGGAGTGTTCAGCGTACCGAGACACTTTTATTTTGTTTGAAATCTACGAGAGCAAGAGGCATGGCAGACGGTGCAAAATACCTCCACTGGAAAAACATGTGTACAATAATTACACCTAGAACAGAACAAGACTCTTCAACAGCCTCCCTTCATACATGATGGGAATTACCATGAGACTCGTAGCTCTCTTCAATAGGGAGCTGATAAGTTCAAGTCATTTCCTGATTAGCCGGGCTGTGGTACATACGTTGGACTGCGTGCAGCCACCACCAACAACCTGATTTATTGGGCCATTAACCAAGAGGCCTGGTGTAGGACCGGGCCCTGTAATTGTCTACAGGTAGTCTTCGTATTTTACTCGTAAGAAAATCTTTCAAGGGAAGGGATTCCCCTTGGTGCTAGAGTTTAAGGTTGAGTCATATTGGAGTTACTTTCCCCATCCTCTGATCAAACATGATTACCTTCTGTTCCTCAGGCCCTGTATGTCCCTTATGGGTTTAGCACTTCCTTCTGAATAATAATAACCCTAGGAACTACAGTGATCACATCAGATAGTGTAGGCCTGCTGTCTCGAAATAATATGGTAAAACTATAAGTGTGTGTTCTAGTTATACCTGGTGTGTGTTCTTGTTATACCTGGTGTGTGTTCTTGTTATACCTGGTGTGTGTTCTTGTTATACCTGGTGTGTGTTCTATTTATCCCTGGTGTGTGTTCTAGTTATATACCTGGTATGTGTTCTAGTTATACCATTTTTTTGTGTCATTCGATAGTTATGGAAATGTGTAACCGAGGTAAGGCCTCCATAAACCATTTGAATAGCGTTTTATATAAACGAGGACTTTGTGTCCTGGATCTCCAGGGTTTAGTGATACATGTGTGTGTTGGGGGGGGGAGAGGTAACATTGTGTATTGTACCATAACAGTTTAACCATTTTTGAATCCCAGGGCAGCTGCCATTCCCGCACCATTAATCATTCAAAAGTTGTTAGTTGTGTTTTTTATTCTTGTAATATCCGGACGTAATAGAACTTTTAAAGGAGAAACTAGATGCACTGCCTGCTGCAAGTATCAGATTAGCCAGGCTGTGATGGCTACATGGGCCTTTGAGTCCTAATATCAGCAGTGTTTTTGGTCAGGCAGTTCAAAACCAAGCAAGTGCTTGTTGGGCACACTAAGGGAAAACTCAATAAGTGTATGGGAGCAAGACACTTTAACACCCTTCACATTTAAGGAGTACCTTTGATGAACTTCAAAAGTTTTTCTACTGGAGCCAGGCCTTGGGCTAGGCTCGTTGTTGAGAGCCTTGGCCTTGCTGTCGTCTAGAGGAAAATTGATAAATTCCTCAAGCCATTTCCTGATTACCTGGGTTTTAGTACAGCTGGCACCAACAGCCTGATAGATCATACTAGCACCCAGGAGGCCTGGTTTGGGACCGGACCATGGGGGTGATGCCCTCGGAAACTGAGTACAGAGTGGAAGAGAAATGAATGCAAGGGACTCGTGTTCAAGGATCACAACGGTGTTGCTATCACAAATGCATGGAAGTTGATGGGCTGGATAACTAGAACTTTCAAAACACTAGATTCCAAGGCAGTGATAATGCTCTGTGCCACTTGTTCTCACAGGTATATTTCTACGGACAACCTTCACTGCTTATATATTCAGTCAAGCAACTAAATTATTGAGAACCCATTAAAGTCCCTTGAGCTGTGCTCTATGTAATGTTGTAATGTAGACAAGAAACATACAGTAATCATAATTTTTTTTAACACTGGCCATCTCCCAACAAGGTAGTGTCACCCAAATTAAAAGACATGCATTCACCATCATTCACCACTACACTGTGACATCCTCACCCTTCCTTTCAAGTGCAGGTACTGTACTTTCCACCTCCAGGACTAGTCCATCTAACTAGTTTCCCCAAATCCCTTCATAAATGTTACCTTACCCACATTCCAACAATACGTTGAGCCATAAAAACCAATTGTCGATACTCATCTGATTTAACATGCTCGCACGAACCTGCTGGATGCTCAAGCCCTTAGCACTCAAAACCTTCTTTACCCCTCCCTCCATCCCTTTCCGGGATGATCCCTACTCCTTCCTTTAACCCCTGATTTATACACCCTCTTCATCATGCCCAAATCACCTCAGTTATACCTTTATTATACTTTTATTAACCCACACCCCCTTACCCCCTTCTAATTTCTATGCTCCACATTCTTCCCATAATATTCACACCACACCTCTTCCTCAAATATGACATCTCAACTTCTTTCAGCCTCATTCTTGCGACAGTATTTAAACGCATGCCTCACTCCCGTATTACAGTGTTGATACCATTACACACTGGTTGATTCCATTATTTTTTGTTTTCATGGATAAAGTTGTGTGTCTCCACAGATACCTGAACATACAGCCCACCTTTTTTTCACTTCGTTCATTGTATGAATCACCTCATCTTTCATAGACCCACCCATCCATCTACAGGCCCACTCTCAGATAACTGAACACATTTGTTTTCTCCATACTCTGAACCTCCAATTTTTCGGTGCCTAGTTTTTTTTGTTTTTACTCTCATCATCTTGCACTTTCCTATGTTTAATTTTAAAGTTCCTTTTACATACTCTCCCAACTATATCCACAAAATTTTGCAACTTCTTTTTGGAAGCTCTCAAAAGCATTGTGTCATCTCCAAAGAGCAAGTATGTCAACTCCCACGTTGTATCAAATTCATTATCTTTTAATCCCACACCTCTTCAACACCCTAGTATTCACTTGTTTTTGTAACCCCATCCATGAATATGTTGAAGAATCATGGTGACATAACACATCCCTGAAGCCTACTTTTACTGGGAAATAATCCCTCTTCTGCATACCCTAACCTGAGCCTTGCTATTTACTTAAAAAATTTAATGTTTTAATAACCTACTACCCACTAGTCTCAAATCTGTACACTCTCATTACTCCCTATGAGAACAAGAAGATTTTCAGATAGTACAAAGTATCTCCCATGAAAAACATTGGTACAGTGAGTACACTAAGAGATAACTCAATAAGAGAGAGAAAAAAAAAAGAATTTTCAACCCCCCCTCCCTTCAAACATAAGGGAAATTACCAACTGACCTGTAGCTGTCTTCAAGAGGGAACTGGAGAAGTTCCTCAAGCTATCCCATGATTAGCCAGGCTGTGGTACCTACATTAGTCTGTGCATGGCTAGCACCAACAGCCTGATTGAGGTATCAGGAGGCCTAATCTGAAACCAGGCTGTGGGGAGGACAATGACCCCCTTAATTTGTTTTTAGGCACCCCATGGGTAATGTGTAATTTTACTTCACTTATTGATTCTTACAGTTTCATTACCAGTTTTTTAGTGTATCCATCTAATGAGATAAGAAATGGTGTGTCACCAGTGACTACAACCTACTAACACTGTGTTTTGTATTGACAGGGCGGAGAGCGTGTGGTGTGGGAGTTCCACAATGTGACCCTGACACGGGTACCCGGCTATGGCTTTGGCATCGCTGTCAGTGGTGGCAGAGACAACCCACACTTTACTAATGGTGACCCTTCTATTGCCATCTCTGATGTCCTCAAGGCTGGACCTGCCGAGGGCAAGCTCCAGTGAGTATTGTTCCTGCTGCTTTGTATCATGTGCAGCTTTTGTCATATTCTAGTAATGTTGCATGTACGTACAGTGAACTCTTCATTTAAGACTAACGGGAGGGAGGAGGGGTATATGTTTAAAGTCATTTGTCTATTAAAGCCAAAGGAGATAAATTTTCTGTGATCGTAACAATATTTGACAATTCCATTTAGTAATTTGAAAATAATTTACCCAGCAGACTGTTATGTTCATATGTTCTTAAATGTTTATACAGCAGTGTACTGTATTTTTTTTTTTCAACAAGTCGGCCGTCTCCCACCAAGGCAGTGTGACCCAAAAAGAAAGAAAATCCCCAAAAAGAAAATACCTTCATCATCATTCAACACTTTCACCACACTCATACATAATCACTGTCTTTGCAGAGGCGCTCAGATACGACAGCTGAGAATAGTCCCTCCCAGCTGTCACTATCCCAGACCCCTCCTTAAAAGTGCAGGCATTGTACTTCCCATTTCCAGGACTCAAGTCCAACTAAATCAATTAACTGGTTTCCCTGAATCCCTTCACAAAATGTTACCCTGATCACACTCCAACAGCTCGTCAGGTCCCAAAAACCATTTGTCTCTATTCACTCCTATCTAACACTCTCACACATGCTTGCTGGAAGTCCAAGCACCTCACCCACAAAACCTCCTACCCCCTCCCTCCAACCTTTTCTAGGACGACCCCTACCCCGCCTTCCTTCCCCTACAGTTTTATGCGCTCTCCAAGTCATTCTACTTTGATCCATTCTCTCTAAATGACCAAACCACCTCAACAACCCCTCTTCAGCCCTCTGACAAATACTTTTAGTAACTCCACACCTTCTCCTAATTTCCACACTCCGAATTTTCTGCATAATATTTACACCACACATTGCCCTTAGACAGATATCTCCACTGCCTCCAGCTGCCTCCTCACTGCAGTATTTGCAACCCATGCTTCACACCCATATAAGAGTGTTGGTACCACTATACTTTCGTACATTCCCTTCTTTGCCTCCATGGATAACGTTTTTTGTCTCCACAGATACCTCAACGCACCACTCACCTTTTTTCCTTCATCAATTCTATGGTTAACCTCATCCTTCATAAACCCATCCGCTAACAAGTCAACTCCCAAATATCTGAAAACATTCGCTTCTTCCATAATCCCTCTCTCCAATGTGATATCCAATTTTTCTTTATTTAAATCGTTTGATACCCTCATCACCTTACTCTTATCTATGTTCACTTTCAACTTTCTACCTTTACACACACTCCCAAACTCGTCCACTAACCTTTGCAACTTTTCTTTAGAATCTCCCATAAGCACAGTATCATCAGCAAAAAGAAACTGTGTCAACTCCCATTTTGCATTTAATTTCCCATAATTTAATCCCACCCCTCTCCCCAACACCCTAGCATTTACTTCTTTTACAACCCTATCTATAAATATATTAAACAACCATGGTGACATTACACATCCTTGTATTAAGACCTACTTTTACTGGGAAGTAATCTCCCTCTCTCCTACACACCCTAACCTGAGCCTCACTATCCTCATAAAAACTCTTTACAGCCTTCAGTAACTTACTACCTATTCCATACACTTGCAACATTTGCCACATTGCTCCCCTATTCACTCTGTCATATGCCTTTTCTAAATCCATAAATGCAATGAAAACTTCTCTACCTTTATCTAAATACTGTTCACATATATGCTTCAATGTAAACACTTGATCTACACATCCCCTACCCACTCTAAAGCCTCCTTGCTCATCTGCAATCCTACTCTCTGTCTTACCTTTAAATTCTTTCAATAATAACCCTGCCATACACTTTACCTGGTATACTCAGTAAACGTATTCCCCTGTAATTCTTACAATCTCTTTAATCCCCCTTCCCTTTATATAAAGGAACTATACATGCTCTCTGCCAATCCCTAGGTACCTTCCCCTCTTTCATACATTTATTAAACAAAAATACCAACCACTCCAACACTATATCCCCCCTGCTTTTAACATTTCTGTCATGATCCTGTCAGTTCCAGCTGCTTTACCCCCTTTCATTCTATGTAATTCCTCCCTCACACTCACATCCTGCTCTTCTTCACTCCTAAACGATGTCGTACCTCCCTGGCCAGTGCATGAAATTACCGCCTCCCTTTTTTCGACATTTAAAAGTTCCTCAAAATATTCCCGCCATCTACCCAATACCTCCAGCTCCCCATCTACTAACTCCCCCACCTTGTTTTTAACTGACAAATTCATTCGTTCCCTAGGCTTTCTTACCTTGTTTATCTCACTCCAAAATTTTTTCTTGTTTTCAGCAAAATTTCTTGACAGAGCCTCTCCCATTCTTTCATCTGCTCTTCTTTTGCACTCTCTCACCACTCTCTTCACCTTTCTTTTACTCTCCATATACTCTGCTCTTCTATTAACACTTCTGTTTTGTAAAAACCTCTCATAAGCTACCTTTTTCTCTTTTATCACTCCCTTTACTTCTTCATTCCACCACTCACTCCTCTTTCTGCCTGCATCCACCCTCCTATAGCCACAAACTTCTGCCCCACATTCTAATACTGCATTTTTAAAACTATCCCAACTCTCTTCAACCCCTTCCCCCCACTACTCATACTTGCACTAGCCCACCTTTCTGCCAATAGTTGCTTATATCTCACCCTAACTTCCTCCTCCCTTAGTTTATACACTTTTACCTCTCTCTTACTTGCTGTTGCCATTTTCATTTTGTCCCATCTACCTTTTACTCTAACTGTAGCTACAACTAAATAATGATCCGATATATCCGTTGCCCCTCTATAAACATGTATACATCCTGAAGCCTACCCATCAACCTTTTATCCACCAATACATAATCTAACAAACTACTTTCATTACGTGCTATATCATACCTTGTATACTTATTTATCCTCTTTTTCATAAAATATGTATTACTTATTACCAAACCTCTTTCTACACATAGCTCAATTAATGGTTCCCCATTTACATTGAGGAAATCAGGTCTAATATATATTATTTAGGTACAAATACTGGTCAGAGAGCCCATCGTAAGTCCAAGGCGTCGGTAAACGAGCACGTCGCAAAGTGAGGAGAGACTGTACTAACAAGTACAGTGGACCCCCGAGTTTCGTAAACCCCGGAAATCGTACAATTATGTAAGTATAATATTGTAAGTGCTTGTGGAAGTGTATTTTTGGGGGTCTGAAATAGACTAACCTACGTGACATTTTTCCTTAAGGAGTAAATTGTCGGAATGGCACTTGAGCAGACTTCAGGAGTGAAGTTTTTACGAAACTCGGGGGTCCACTGTACATGAGTAAGACGTGCAACAGTTGGGTATCTCGTCAAAATGTTACAACAGAAGCAGTTGAGACATTAATACAAGATGATTAGTTCCTCAGCCTTCAAAAGGTAATTTTGAAGTAGCCAGTCTCTTAGTCTTGATATATTGTTTGGCTTCATAACTGTTTGACTGACTACCTCAAAATTACGTCTTCAATGCTGTGGGACTGATCACCTCATATATAATGCTCCATTGTTTCTGTCTCCATTATATTACTGTTATTACCTCTGTATTCAGCTGAAGAAACCTGTTGAGCAGGTGGAACATTTTGACTGTTGTACATGTGTTATCCTGATAACAGATAATTCTGATTTAACAGACTTTGTCATTTAAATCCAAAGTCAATTTACCCAGCTTCAACTTCAAGTATACAATTACAGCCTCTCTCGCTTAGCGACGTACTCATTTCAGACTAACACGGGCTCTCTGACCAGTATTCATACCTAGATAATGTATATTAGAGCTGATTTCCTCTATTTTGTTTATTTCAATATACAGTACACTACTGTATAAACATTTAAAAATATGCCAGAAATGTTATAAATGGTGCAAGGTGACATTAAACAATATCAAAGATGGTTGACACAACTCACTACCATTATAGTGTGTTCCTCACTTAGCGATGAATTCGTTTAACGACGTGGTCTCAGGAACGGAACTCCATTGTTAAGTGAGGAGAGGCTGTATATAATATCAAGTAGTAATTTTAAGTTCTAGTTTTAGTCTGCCCAAAATGCTCTGCTTATTTTAGTGGCCTTTCAAAATGTATTAAATAAATGTCAACTGATTTTGTAATAGTCATGTACATTTTGTTAAGTATTTTATTATTTATGTACAGTATTGGTTTTAAAGGGAAATACAGTGGAACCTCGGTTTCGTCATTAATCCGTTCCAGAGAGTCTGACAAAAACCGAAATCGATTAAAACTGAAACAATATTTCCATAAGAAATAATTGTGAAGGTCGTCCGATCTTCTCAGGAAAAGTATAATAGAAAAGACTAATAACAAGAAAAATAAACACTTTATTTTAATAGACTGCAATTGAAATAATAAATACGAAAATATGATTGGAATAAACCTATATTAAGAAAATGAAAAATGAAAACAAAAAAATGTATATGATTCAAAGCTAAATATTTACAGCTGTGAACGTATCACTGAAGCAATGAATCTTAGAGAGAACTCCGTGGTGGTGGTGGTAGTAGTAGTTGTTGTTGTTGTTGTTGTTGTCTCGATGTGTTCCACACACCCAACAGTTTTCCAAACTGTTACAATGTCACAGAAGATGGTCAGGGACTCAGTTGAAAGTTGTCCCTAGTGACGTCCAGTTGCCTGATGTTTATTACGTGATACTACAGGTAAAGTGCAGAAATAATGGTGGTGTCACTCTGTTTCTCAATAGTTGAGTACACGCCCCACTCAGCCTTGAATCCGATGATCCGAGCAGACACAGAGGACTGTGAAGGAAACCACAATAATTACTCACCACTCTAGCATTAATTTACATAGTAGGCATAAGGCCTTTAAAAGAAATGGCGAACTGTAATAATTTACTCTACCAAACCAAGGCAGGACATAGTAGAAGTGAAAGTTTTTAAACATGAGTGAAGCTCCAAAATAATTAGAGTGAAGCTCTTACACATATAATTATGAAGATACGAGAAGTACTTACAGTGGATCGAGCGTGGCCAGTCAAGTGATCTCAACCGCACCCGGGCCTAGCATTGACCTCTCACCGGGTGAAAAAGGGGGTATGCAGCAGCGAGACACTCACCCCACCTTAACCAGCAAACTACCACTCAACCATCACTCTACATACCTTCACACTTTCATCACTCTATCTATGGACTTTTCCCTCACACTCCCATACCAAGACTGCTAGTCAAGGAATAGAAGTAGAAATTATGAGGTAAAGTCCAAAATGAAAGTCGATAAGTACAAATATTCTACTGACTGTCACACTTAACCAGTCAGAGAATATTAGATGAACCATTGATATACACAATATGAAACTTAAAAGCCTGAGTGCCAATGTCCACCCCCAAGTTGCACTGTTGGTTCCCTTAAAAGTTTTTAGGTATACCAATGGTTTATGATCTGTTTCTAGAATGAATCTTTCCAGTAAATAGTATTCAAGCAGGTATCTCGCTTCCGTGGAGGGAATTAGGCTCAGAAATACCGGAAGCAGGATCGTGGATATGAGGTGTAGTAGCATTGACACCTGTTGCACGACTTTTCTTTGACACCTGCGAGTACATGTGCCAGAAATACGTATGCCTGATTTTTATGCTCACATCTTAGATGGGCCATGTTCGGTCATCTGGCATGCAGAGCCATTTGAGAATTGACTCGCTTGGCATTGGTCGTGGAATGACTAGAGGGAATAATCTACTGTAAGAGAATTCGGTTTCAACACAGATTTATATAAGATCCGTCACATATTCAAACTTATTTAGTATCTTTCCTTGGATAACTGTATTATTTACAGCATGATCATGACAATACCAAGTGAAGGGCAAGTCTGCTGTAAATTGATAAAGTCATCTTGGACCCAGATCTGTGGCAATAAAGGATCATTAGAAGGTGAAGTCTGAACTTTAGTCTTTACTTTACTTGAACAGCTGGTATATGGTTGGAGGTGACCTTACTGTCATCTACTGAGTGAACAGGTAATCCGCCATCTCGATTCGGCAGTATCATCTGTTTCAACTTTTAAATGACTATTACCAGAGATAAGGGAGATTTGTATATATAGACGATAAGGAGCTTATCTACCTGGGAGGAGGTAGAGCTGAAAAACTTGTATCTATGTGAGGAGAAGATCGCTCTTCCATGAGAATGGCACCTTAACGTTACCTATTATAGAGCAGTTGTGATGGGAGCTTAGTACCATTAGTCCAACTTGTAAACCATTTGGACCTGATGTAACACCTTATGGTAGGAAACGGTCTGTACGCCCAAGTAATCTGAAAGAGTGAGGTATGTGGGTTTGAGATTAGGAACAGTTTATCTGAAATGACTATACAAGTGCATCCAGTGTCTCTAAATCCCCAGATAAGACCATTTCGTCCTGAACAGAAGGGAGCTGTTCATCCTTCTATACGATTTTAAAATTTTTTAAATACTTTAGAAGGGCAATCGAGCGCAGTCCTTTTCCCCCAAAAAAATGACAAACTGGATAAATGATTTTGGGTTTTCCTCTAATGAGACTTCAACCCTTGGTCAGGGGAACCATTGCCCTTAGGACTTGAACCCTTTTTAGGGCCCTTTTATAGGAATTATGGGCCCTTATACAAGCCGCAGCCTCAGCAACTTCTCCAGAGCGAACGAACTTCTAATAAGGGTTTGATTTTGGGGGGGATCAGGGAACTGGTCGGTAAACATGAAATTCTGGGGATTCATAAGTGTGATTAATTCCCTGCACTGTCTATCCAAAATTAAACAACCAAAGAGAGAATCTGAACCCTTGGAAATTTGACATGAATGCGCAATGAAATCCCTTCCTATAAGAGTTAGTGGTTTTCAAGGTTAAGAATTTCCTTCACAGATTATAAAAACACAATGATATTATGTGACAAAGTTGCATAAATGTTCAAAGCTGTTCCCGAAAATAAATTCCCCGCCCCATTTTAAAAATAAATGGCCTTACAGAGGAAACTGTATTTTCAAATCTGATAATATAAAATTATGTCCTCCTCCTGTGGAAAGGGTGGTAAGTTGGGGGTGGGGGGATATGAGGGGGCGCTCCACCCACGCCCTCAAATTGCTGGTGGGTTGCTAGTTTCCTATTCTCTAAGTCAAGACTATGTCTTTCTCTCACTGATCTTTTTTTTTCTTTCCTCAAGTTCTCTAGCTTTTTTCCTTTTAATTCCCTTTCAGAGTGCATCACGTTTCTAGCCTGTTGCTCTGATTTGTGCTCTTTTTTCAATCTTTTCTCTTTCTTCACGACATGCCTAAAACGCTTTTTTTTTTCTCAGTTTCTTTCTAACTGTCTTTCTTGTCTTCTTTCAATTTTTCCTTTCTCAATTCCTCTCCTTTTTCTCTTTCTTTCAATCCTCTCTCTCTCCTTTTTCTTCTCTTTCACCTCTCTCTCTCCTTTTCTTCTTCTGTTCTCTGGGCTAACTTTTTTCTTGTCTCTTCTTTTTCAATTTCATTTTTTCTTTCCCAGCCCATGAAAGATTTTAAAGTTCCCCCAAAAACCTAGCTTCATCCCAGCATTCATCCAAATGGGATTCCTCCATACTTAACCTATAGATAACTTAATCTCTACTGTGAATGAAAAGATATAGAAAACGGAGGGTTCAAACCTTTCTCCGCTCAACTGGGGACACACAAAACCGGAGGGTTCAACTTACTTAGAGACAGTATACTTGACCGAGGTTTTGCCCGTCCAAACCCCGTAAGGAGAATGGGATCACGACCCATCCACTTTCCCACATGAATGGTGAGTGTCCAGAAGTTCCTCGATAGTTATCCAAGAATCATGAAGGGAAAATTTATCACTGGAAATCTGATCCTTTTAGTCTATTCCAAAAAAACTCAAGCTTCAAAAAGCAAAACAGAAGAATAATAAAACCTGTTTATTGACTAAAAAACAGAGAATTTTTTAACTCCCCAAACTTTAAACCTTATCTGTAGTCCACTATAGTAAAGGGTACTTATGAGTGGCAACCCAGTGTGGGAGGTTGAGATGCACCGGAACTGTGGGGAGTTCCAAAAGCTTGGAGGCAGCTCAAGTCCAGAGGGCCGTGGTTTAGGCGCGAACCTTGAGCAATCCTGGCATTTTCCCTGTAAGGTCCACAATCTTCAGAAAGTATAGAAAAGATCAAAAACAAGAAAAATAAAACATTATTTAAGACTAAATTAAATAATAAATATTAAATAATTGAATAATTCATAAAAAAAATGAAAATGAAAAAAAAAAGTATATGATTCAAAGCTAAATATTTAAGCGGGAAGGGTTTACTGTAACAGAATCTTAAGAGAGAACTTGGGGTGGTGGTGGTAGTAGGTTTTGTTGCTGTTGTTTGTTGTCTGATGGTTTTCCAACACACCCAACAGTTTTCTCAAACTGTTTTTGTCAAAAAGGATGGTCAGGGACTCGTTGGAAGCAATTCAGTACTCCCAGTTGCCTGATGTTTATTGGCGGGGAACACAGGTGAAGTGGAAATAATTTTTACTTTTTTTAAAGTTAAACACCGGCCCCACTCAGCCTTGAACTGATGATCCGAGCGATGACAGAGGACGGGAAAGGAAACCACAATAAATCACCACTTGCATTAATTTACATGGTGGGGAAAGGCCTTAAAAGAAAGGGGCGAATTTAATAATTTACTCTCCCAAAAACCAAAGGCAGGACATAGCAGAAGTAAAATTTTAAAAAAACATGAGTAAATTTTTCCAAAATTTAGATAAGCTTTAAATATAATTATGAAGATGGGGTACTTAATGGATCGAGTCCAGTCAAGTGACCCTCACCGGACCAAGCTCAGGTGCATTACACCTCTCACGGGTGAAAAAGGGGGTTTGCACAGCGAGACACTCACCCACCTTAACCAGCAAACTACCACTCAACCTTCACATACCTTCACCCTCACTCCTATCTATGGACTTTTCACAATAATGTAAATCCAATTTAATATTCCAGACACCAAAAGGGATTAACAAAAAAATATTTTTTAGAGAATAAATGTAGATTTGCATACAGAAAATAATGAGAAATAAATTTAAACGATTAAAAAATGGATAAATGAACATTGAACATCACACTTACCTTTATTGAAGACTCTTGTTGGTGTATGAAAGATGGAGAGGAGGGAGAGGAGAAAGTTATTGTTTGGGAAAGGGGAAAACCCTCCATAAGGACTTTAGGTATCAAAGCCCTATCTGGGGTTTTTTCCCTTTTTTGTCTTTTACTGGCACTAGACCAGCTTGAGTCACTGGACCCCTGTCGCACAAAAAATCTGTCCAGTGAGCTCTGTTTCTGGCCTCTCTTTAAGATTTGCCTAAAGTGGGACAAAACATTGTCTTGAAAAATGTTGCAGACACGGCTTGCAACTGTTTTGTTAGGGTGGTAATTCTCCGAAAACTTTGCAACTCACTCCACTTGCACACATGTCCTTAATCACTGAAGAAGGCACATTCTCCCTCTCTCTTTTCCTCCGCTGAAACAGTTTCTCATCTGCATCTGTTCTGTTCCAGTTTAAGGTCTTGCAGCTCTTCAGTGGTTAGCTCTTCCCTGTGGTCCTCCACCAACTCTTCCACATCCTGGCCACTCACATCCAACCCCATGGGCTTCCCCCAAAACCACAATAGATTTCACAACATGCGTAGGGTTGTCAGGATCAGCCTCAAACCCTTCAAAATCATTTCTTATACATATTCTGGCCACAATTTTCTCCAAGCAGAGTTCATCGTCCTGGAAGTTATTTCCTGCCAAGCCTTATCTATAAGGCCTATCTATAAGGCTTGTGCAGTTGAGGATATTGAAGTGATTCCTCCAGAACTCTCTTATGGTCAATTCAGTGTCTGAGGTCACTTTAAAGCACCTTTGAAACATTGCTTTGGGAGAGTTTTTTGAAGTTTGAAATGACCTGCTGGTCCATGGGCTGGATGAGAGGGGTGGTATTTGGGGAAAAGAACTTCACTGTGATGAAACAAAACCCTCAAACAATTGGTCTTCCAAGTCTGGAGGATGAGCAGGAGAATTGGGCCAGTACCAGGAGGCACTCGAGTGGCAATTTATTTTCCAGGAGGTATTTCTTCACACTGGCCAAATACTTCATTGACCCACCCCAATGAAAATTAGCCTCGTGACTCATGCCATATTGTTAGCCTTCCACATCACACACAATTTACTCTTCATGACATTGTTTTTCTTGTACACTCTGGGATTTTCAGAGTGATACACCAGAAAAGGCTTCACTTTGAAATCCCCACTAGCATTACCACAGAACAAAAGAGTTAGCCTATCCTTCAGGCTTGTGTCTTGGCAGTGCCTTTTCCTCCTACTGATGTAGGTCCTCTTTAGCATTTTCTTCCAAAAGAGGCCTGTTTCGTCACAATTGAACACTTGTTGGGGAGGAATCCTTCAGCCTCTACGTACCCTTGAATTCATCAACGAATTCTTTGGCTGCACATTGTCAGAACTTGCAGCCTCGCATGCCTTACAACACTGTGTATGCCACTTTGCTTCTTGAATTTTTGAACCAGCCTCTGCTGGCCTAATTCACTAACAGCAGCACTCATTCCAGGCATTTTCTTTACGAGATCCACATGCAACTGCCTTGCCTTTTGCAAATTATCACCTCCACTACCCTATCTCCCGCTAACTGCTTTTCATTGATCCACACCAGCAACAACTTCTCCATGTCTTCGATTGTTTGTGATCTCTGTTTCGTTAACATATTTACCCCTTTTGCAACATCAGCTTCCTTGATTTCTTTTTTCCTTGCCAGGATTGAACTTTTCGTTGATGAGGACTTCCCATACATCCTGGCGAGCTCGGCCACATGTACACCACTTTCACATTTTTCTACGAGTTCTTTCTTGAATTCTTTCGTGTTTCTCACCTTCTTTACCAAAGGGCTGGCACTCGGAACTTTCTTTGGCCCCATGGTGGTTTATTTAGCAGTCACAAGCACAAAAAACAATGGATTATTATGAAATGTTTCGTATGAACGTGCAGGATAATATTCACTTGCCAAGAAACAACGCCACACTGACTCAGAATGTGTGTATGGGAGGCTTTGTGTGCGCACGGCAGGCAGACACGTTTGGTACGTCTGATGAAATCCGAGGTGATCAATGAAAACAGAGACAATATTTTGACGAAAAAAGTTGTCGATATCCAAAATCGACGAGATCAGAGGCAAACGAAAACTGAGGTTCCACTGTACTGGAGGTTATAGTTTTGTCATCTACCTCAAGGAGTAATGGTGCCTTAAAAAGTTAAATACTTTACTGCTGCTTCATATCATTGTGGACTGTGCAGCTATATAAGCTGCACAGTCCTTGCATTTGTTTTTCAATTTTGTATAATGTGAATTGTGTAAATGAGTAAAGTTAATTTTCATTCCTTCAGAATTAATGATCGACTGATTTCTGCTAATGGCATCAGCTTAGAAAATGTTGATTATGCGAGAGCTGTTCAGGTGCTTCGAGATTCAGGAGCTGCTGTTCAACTGGTAGTTAAACGAAGAATTGTGCTTCCTGCAGCGCCCGAAGCTCAGACTATTAAAGTTACCCTTACAAAAATAAGAAAAGATGGTAAGATGTGAATGTTAGAGAATGCGAATACAGTAAGAACATTGTAGAGTAAGAGTACAGTACTATATATTATCATGTTTTAAGTATCACACATTTCAAATTAATCACTAATGTATTAAAAATGTTTAATCAGTACTCCACATTTTGCAGTGTAATATATTTTTATAATGTACATAACCAGTACCACTTTCTTATTCACCAGATTTTGGTGTAGTCTTGGGTTGCCGTATATATGTGAAAGAGATTACCAATAAAGCTTCAGTAGAAAAGGAAGGCAGCTTAAAAGAAGGTGATATCTTGTTACGTATCAACTCAAACTCTACTGACAATCTTACCTTGAAAGAGGCAAAAAAATTGTTAGATAGTACGAAGGAAAGATTAAGTCTTGTAGTCCGGAGAGACCCACCGCCCTCAGTTCTTGCACCTCCAGATCTCACCGTGAAGGGTATGCTATATATATATTTTTCTGTACTCTTCAATTATTACATGTACCACAAGTACACACTGACCTGTGAGTTTTAGGACTCACTTGCCATGGGTTCAAGCTTTGCCAGTTCCATAATTTATTTCATTTACATTATACCCTTGTCAAAAGAATAGGATGGTATTTTGTAAAGACTAAATACATACAGTATAATTTTTTCTCTAGTATATGTGACAGAATTGTTCAATTCTTCTCAGCCTTCTAATGGATGTTTTAACAAATACAGTAATTGTAGAATAAGTAGGATATTTATCACCCTAAAAAGGCATGTGTGTATGTGTGTGCATGCATTTTTCAACAAATTATATGGCATATCAGAATTTTTATGAGATTGAAGAGGAATGTCTGAACTTCATAACTATGCATGTTACAGATGTTCGTAACCCAGAATATAGTGACACCCGACCTAACTACTCCACCCAAAATCTGTACGTCCAGCCCCCACTCGCTTCAGAGCTCCAGCGGGCTTTATGGACCAGACACTCCTGATGCCAAGAACAACCTCATGAGGTCTGGGTAAGTTATCCTCTAAGACTCTTAACCGACATTGTTCATTTATTATGTATCATTGAAAATCCTTAATATAATCTTTACAAATATGTATTTAGATAATGCTTGGTTTTATTAATGAGTGACTCTCACTATAATTAGTTCATAATTTGGAAGCTGACTAGTTACAGTTTGAGTGTTTTATTGGAAGATGATCACTAAAAGTTAATTGTAAGGTTCATTTACTGCATTGAAAATAATATTGGTCACATGTGTATATTTTCACTCAGTACCATTTAATAACAACTTTTGCTTCTCTATATGTAGGTTCTAAATAATGCTGCTCTCCTTTTTTGTACCCTAGTCTAATCACACAACCATGGGTTAGCAAAGTACTCTGCTTCACCAGGTTTGGCACAGTTTTGTTCAAAGCTTGATAATGCACTCATAAAAGTCTGTGCCTTTCTCCAACCCTCTTTAGCAATTGCTTTTAAATAAAACCTCCTTAATCCCCTCAAATTGTTATTTTTTGTTTTTTTGTTGCACTTAAGTGATTTAATAAGGATTGATGGTCTTAGTACTTTATCTAACATTTTGGATTAATGAGGTATCTTATCAAATCAGGCCTAATTAAAGCTACAGTTCATTTAGATCATAATTTCAGAAATAGTTTCATATACGTATTGCTGTTATTTATTATCAGTGCATAATTAAACAAAAAAATATAAGCTAAATAAGGTAAAAAGGTTTACCCCTACTATGAGGGTTTGGGAGAGAGCATGGTCTGACAACATCCCCGAGCACTGCCATAACCCACTGCTGCTGTTGTGTTCAGGTATAACCCTGGGGTGGGCATGTCATCTGGGGAAGCTCCCTATGGTCTAGATGACCAGGGTTCCCCCCAGGATGATGCTCCTCCCCCACGTCCTCCCCTTCCCCGTCCCGAGGATTACTACACCCGCCATGCACCTAAGGAAGGCCAAAACTCACCATCAAAGGGCCCCAGCCCCCCGGTGTAGGTTTTATGCCCATTTGGTCACTTCCTCTCCTGCCATTTCTCTTGTGGTTGGCTGACATATTTCTGAACTTGGTGCTATTTTTTTCCTTGTACTGTACTCTTTCTTCACTATAATGCCATAATAAAATACGCTTCTATTGGGTACTCTTATCTTCATTAGCTTCCTCCATGCCCACAGAGTGATGTGAACCATAGCAGAAGATGGGCTGACCTTCTGAGATGAGGAGTTCTGCATCCCAAATTCGTGTCATAAGCCAACAACCAACCACAAACTAACTATTAGCAACCTCAATTGGCTACGTTATGAAAATCAACAAACTTGTCACTTGTCAGTTTCAAAGCTTGCCCTCAGTTTAAGGGGCCCTTTTTTTTTTTTTCCTCCCAACCCATACCTGCACCTTACATTAACAAAACTAATCCAAGAACATACAGTATATTGCTTTTTGTAGCTGTGTGTGTGTTTAATTACCAATTTGTAGTTACAGGTAGAGGTATGCTCATGGTGTCATGTCTTCCATAAACAATTTGTTATATATATATTTTCTAAGTTTCTGTTACCTGGTAGTTGTAGTGCACAGTACCTCATGGAACCTATTTCAGCTCACTTCTTTATTTGTAAACAAGTTCTTTCTGTCATTCTTGTACTGCTTCTTTGCAATTTGAAGTTATAGTCTCTCATTCTTATGGCCTCTTACTTCTTACTGATATTGTGTAGGAAATTTTAGCTGTCTCTTTTGTCATATCTTATTAATTTATATTTAACTCTAATATCTCCTCTTTCTCCATGGGGAAGTGGAACAGAATTCTTCCTCCGTAAGCCATGCATGTCGTAAGAGGTGACAAAAATGCCGGGAGCAAGGGGCTAGTAACCCCTTCTCCTGAATATATTACTAAATGTAAAAGGAGAAACTTTCGTTTTTCCTTTTGGGCCACCCTGCCTCGGTGGGAAACGGCCGACGTGTTGAAAGAAGAAAGATCTCCTCTTTACCTCCGGTCTTCAGAAAGAGCATATTAACAGTTTTCAGTTTTTTCTTTCTAGTTTTGTAACTTTTTCACTTTAACACATGTCCATTTCATGACACTTTTTCTACATTAAATTCCATTCAGCAGTTACTTTTGATTTTCTATTACCTTAAGAGTTCCACATCCACAAACAATTATTTACTATTAATTTTACTGTTTAAAATACTAATTGCCACATCTGCAAACAATTATTCACTGTTGATTTTTACTCTTTAAAATATTAAATGTCACTTATATAAAATATTTTCAGGGCTATCAATGTTCTCTGTAAAACCCAATTAAATATTTGCACTCTGATTCTAAGATGAGAACCTCCCTCTTAACAGTTTACATATTCCTTTTGCACTGAAAATGCCTCATGTGCAACACCTGAATATCTTTATTATGGAGAAACTTTGCTAACCAGTAGCTTTTCCAGTTCACTTCAATACTGAATTGAAAAAGTGACTGTTTGACAAAATTAATTCATGATAAAGATTCTACCCAGGTGTTGCACATGTGCCTTATTCGTAAACTTTGTATTTTAGGCCATTAATGTAAAGAAAGTGTCTCATTCATGTTAATAGTTTACCAAATTAGCCTTTCAATGTAACTATCAAGTTGGTCCAAAAATTTCTTGTATGATTTGTGCAAGGTGTACTATAAACTTTAAAGTTTCATGACCAAAAGTTTTGATTCTGAGACCAAATTGTTTATTTGCTAAGAGGTTGCTACTCTTCACTACTAATTTCTTCCATTGTTTAACTATTTTTCCATTTGTTAGGTATCTCATTGCATGCCATCTTTGTTGGTCATTGCATGTTAAGTCTAATTATTCTGTAATTACATTTTAAATTTCCCATTTAGAAACTTCAACACATCATCTAATGATTCTACAGTTCTGTTATTAACTCTAACTGTGGTATACCTGGAAATTAAAAGTGCTGTGTGTAAGGCAAAATTTTGAAAAATTAAAAAGAAAAAAATCTATTTCTTAAGGAGAAAAGACCATGTTTTTCAAGAAGAATAAAACAAAGAAAAACAAAATTTGGTAATAGCCTACCATTTTATGGCATGTTGAATTTGGCAAAAAATTATGTGCTTTTGGCAACATTGCCATGATGCAGCCAAGTAGTACTTGAGTTGTATTATTCCTAAGGCAGATTGAATTTTTTTTTTAATGTCTACCACTAGTTTCTTATAAAGTATTAGATATGTTTCAAGTTTTTTAGTACTCAAAACATTGGGACAGTGCTTAGCACAACAAACCCCAACATGGAATATACAATATCAGTTGGTACAACCTAGGTAGTAGGTTGGTAGACAGCAGCGCCCAGGGATGTACTACCGTCCTGCCAAGTGAGTGTAAAACGAAAGCCTGTAATTGTTTTACATGATGGTAGGATTGCTGGTGTCTTTTTTCTGTCTCATAAACATGCAAGATTTCAGGTATGTCTTTTTACTTCTACTTACACTTAGGTCACACTACACATTCATGTACAAGCATATATATATATACACACACCCCTCTGGGTTTTCTTCTATTTTTTTACTAGTTCTTGTTCTTATTTCCTCTTATCTCCATGGGGAAGTGGAACAGAATTCTTCCTCCGTAAGCCATGCATGTCGTAAGAGGCGACTAAAATGCCGGGAGCAAGGGGCTAGTAACCCCTTCTCCTGTATATATTACTAAATGTAAAAGGAGAAACTTTCGTTTTTCCTTTTGGGCCACCCAGCTTCGGTGGGAAACGGCCGACGTGTTGAAAGAAGAAGTTGGTACAAATACCAGCAATTATTTTCCCTTATTTCTTTTGATTGCTTTTGTCTTCTAACACTATGTGCTTGAAAATCTTACATTACAACTCATTCATGGCAATAAGTCACATTGTTTGAATTTTTTGGGCTCTCCTGAGTTTTATTGTACTGTAGACGTATGTCCTCAAGATACTATGCATAGGGAAGTCTTATATTACTTTTGATTCAGTGTGTGATACCTCTTGAACCATGGAAATAATTCACATTATTTAACTGTCTTAGGTTATCCTGAGTTTAAAATGTACATATACAGGTCCACATTCCTTTATCCGAAATTTTGAAATTCAAAAAGCGAAGTTTTTTCATGAAGTGTGGAGCATCACTCACTGACATCCAGAGTGGCAGGCGTCAGTTGTGTCTCAGCACTTGTAGTGTTCACACGTGCATCTGCTGTTCGCTGATATTTTGTTTTTGCTTTTAATTTTGTGACTGTGTTTAATTTCACTGTGAAAATGTCAAAAAGAGCTGCAGATACCCCTATGGGTAACAGTGAGAAAAAGAAAAGGAATCATCTGACGTTATCAATAACGCAGAAAGTAGAGTTACTGCAGAAGCTTGATCGTGGTGTGTCAGTGCGGCATCTTACTGAAAAATATGGTGTTGGAACTATACCACTGTTTATGGTTTAAAGAAATGGTGTTAAATATGTACAATAAGCCGTAGTAGTATTTGTAGTCTTTATCCTACTTAGTGTGAGTATTCATACGTTTTTGCTGCAGTGTTAATGTTTGATTATGGGGTGCTGCCCTAGACCCCACCTTCATTCTGAAATTAAAAAAAATTCTCAATGTACTTTTTATCTGCCCAAAACATCTGTATACCCTCAACACTATTGTCAACAATATATGTATGTATGCTATGTACATATGCCTGAATAAAAAAACTAATTACATATGTGCAGAATGACACATCACACACCTTGTTTATGTCCTGTCGAGTCAGTTATTTACGATGCAAGGCATGGACCCATCTGGCCCTACATTTTTTTTTTCTTGGTGTGACAAGTTGAGCCGAGGCATAAATAATGACTGGCAGCAAATTTGAGGCATACAAAATTCATGTTTATATACATTGTCCACATATGCTACTGCGTACACAGTAAATGCGTCATGCACAATTTAAGGGTTAAGTTTTAATTCTATATTGCTGTTTTATTTTATTTTAAATTGATTTAGTATTCTATGAATTTCAAAGAATAAGTCCAATTTTTATTTCTTATCCAAAATGTATCTTCTCTTCTTTGTTAATGCATTTCTGGTATACAGTAGGGCCCCGCTTTATGGCGTTTCGCCACGCCATTTCACTAATATGGCAATTTCAAATTATGACCAAAACTCGCTATACGGCTCCTGTCTTTCTAATACGGCGTGCCCCACCTGGTTTGTTTACATTCTCCGTGAGCACATCTCTCTATTATGTCTGGAAACTTTCCAAAATTTCAAGTGTTTTAAAGTTATTGCATATTATATATGTCTTTCTTCTTCTTTCAACACGTCGGCCGTTTCCCACCAGTGGTGGCCCAAAATGAAAACGAAAGTTTCCCATTTTACATTTAGTAATATATACAGGAGAAGGGGTTACTAGCCCCTGCTCCCAGCATTTTAGTCGCCTCTTACGACACGCATGGCTTACGGAGGAAGAATTCTGTTCCACTTCCCCATGGAGATAAGAGGAAATAAGAACAAGAACTAGTAAGAAAATAGAAGAAAACCCAGAGGGGTGTATATATATGCTTGTACATGAATGTGTAGTGTGACCTAAGTGTAGTAGAAGTAGCAAGATGTACCTGAAATCTTGCATGTTTATGAGACAGAAAAAGACACCAGCAATCCTACCATCATGTAAAACAATTACAGGCTTTCGTTTACACTCACTTGGCAGGACGGTAGTACTCTCCTGGCGGTTGCTGTTTACAACCTACTACCTACATATTATATATGTATTCTGATAATTATACTTATGTGTACCTGTACCTAAAATATACTTACACACTGTGCTGGCATGAGGTACACATTAAAATCACTAAGAGTGTCCCTCTAGTCTTAACGCCATAGTAATACTATATAATAATAATCACTCTTGGGCACATTAAATGTCTTATTTTATGTTAATATACAGTGGAACCGATTTCGTACTTAATCCATTCCAGAAAGTTGGTCTAAATCCAAACGATTAAAACCTAAGTAATATTTTCCATAAGAAATACTGTAATGTAAATATAATTAATCTGTTCCAAACACCCAAAAATATTAACAGAAAATACATTTTTAAAGAATAACTATAGTTTTACATACAGAAAACAATGACAAATAAATATAAAGCATTAATAAAATGGATAAATGAACATTTAAATCACTATTACATACCTTTATTGAAGACTCTTGTTGGCGTATGGAAGAAGGCAAGGAGGGGAGAGAGAGAAGAGCTTATTCTTTGGAAGGGAAATCCCCCTCCATAAGGACTTCAGGTATCAAAGCCCTATCCAGGGTTACTTCCCTTCTTTGCTCACTTGACGAGTGACAGAGCCAGACTGAGACTCATACGATGAGTGGCGGCATCTCGGGCAGGCGGACATGTCTGATACGTACGATTTCCGGGTGGAGGTCCTCTT